>ML779998.1:230221-243608 GCA_009831015.1 Picea engelmannii
GAGCAGTCGTGCGCAACATCTCCTGGCCAGAAAGACTGCTACTCTCCATATCCAGTAGACTCAACAACTGGACCTTCATACCTCTCAATATTGCAACTATGTCAGCGCTCCTAAAGTCTATTCTTCAAGCTTTACCAACCTACCTCTTCACTTCCTTAGTTGCACCACAATATGTCATCCGAGCCATTAGGAACATTCAGTGCAACTTCTTATGGCATAGGCATCATCCAAATAAAAAGTGGGTTGTGGTTGGTTGGGACAATATTTGCAAACCTAAATATTTTGGACCCTTTGTGTTATTATCCAACACAGAAGATTTTGGAGCCATTTCACCTTGGCTTCACACCATCCTAGCCACTCTGTGCACTGGTGCAGCGACCAAAGGGCTTCCAGCACACTTACGTTACTCATTAGCACACTCCATTGCTCCTATATGCCGAGGGAAAGAGGCATACCGCGTCGTGGCCTTGCCTCACACAATTAGAGTGGGCATTATCCATATCCTGTAATCTGCATAGGGAGAAGGATAGGAGGCCTCCGATGGCGTATGTGGAGGAGGTGATCCCAAAGGATCCAATCCAACTCCCTCCAAAATCCCTCCTCTTCATTTTTCCTGATAACTGGAAACCCCCCAACCCATTTCCAGCAGGTACTAGTGCACTAGACACAAACCATCCTATACGGGAGTGAAAGGAAGCTTACACTTGCATAATTGAGGAAGAATTCCTCCACCTTGACCCCTAGGACACCACACATCTAGGCGATTTCAAAATATCAAGCACAGTAGAGGTGGTCGAGGAGCACAGGACGACGGAGAGGTTCAGGATGACGAAGGACAAGGAAGAAGCACAGGAGGTTTCAGGTGAGGCAATGGGTGGTTTGGGGGTGGAGGGTGGCCCAGTCCTAGTGCCACCACCTATTATAACAATCCCAGATCCCTACCTAGAACCACCTCCATTGTTTCACCTGAAGCAGCTGCAGCTAGTGTTTGAGCTTAGAGGCCAGATGGTGGATCATATTCACCATGACATCCTCATGCACCAACATATTGACATGTTGTACGAGGCATACTCAAATGCACTGGAACCAGAAATGCCCGACTTGCGCCAGAACATTTGTCCTTCAGCCTTCGAATGACCCTCTCAACGGTGACCCCAATGATGCAACCTCCGAAGCAAATGGGTAAATTTTTGGCTTGGATTTCAGTTCGATTCCCAACGCTACAACAACGTGGTTTAAATTTCATGCTTAGGTCCTTGTTTAATTTCTGTAGAATTCCTGCAGAAACCCCGATAGATCTAGAATTCTAGTTAAATTGAACACAAACAATTTGATGATATTCAAGAGATGAGAGAAACTTTTTGCTCCATAAATCAGAGAATTATATTAATTAAAAACGAATATATGTGAGCAACCCTCCTCAAAAATAAGAGAGGAGGTAAATATATAGAGTTTCCAACATAGAAATTATAGTCAAAAAAAGATAGAAATAGCTAAAATAGGTGTCATAAGCTAAGGGAGACCACATAGTTCGACCTAGACCACTAAAGATACATGTCACACACTCATTAATGTCCACAAGAGTCAAGTGATGCACATAGGATCACTTAAGCTCACTTAACTGACAAGAGAAGAAGTTTCAACTCACTTAACTGACCCAAAATAGTAGTTACTAATAATAGTAACTAAAAAAATCATTAATTAAGGAATAAATATCTCACTCAAAGTGGAGGTGTGCATTCCCTAATAATAGATGAGTTTTTTCATGGGGGAGTTGGAATAAATCATGAATAAATCAAGAAAATCAAGAATAAATCGAGAAAATCAAGAACCGGGAGTTCAGTCTTGATCTAAAATTAGTAGTTTTCCCTAAAATCCAGGGATGAGGCGCCCTTCTTCTCTATGTGGCCAAACTAGGTGAAATAAAGTGTAAATGAGTTTATTAACCAAGATGTAGGAGTCTAATATAGGTATAAACTAATGTAAGTTAGGGTTATGCTCCAACACCCACCCTTAAGCCTAACTGTAATGACATAAAATATGAGTCCCGACAACTAGGCCATTTTAGGTACTCATTACATAAAAAAACTCCTCATGAAAAGAGGAAAGAGGGAAAACCTCATGGGAAAAATCCCCCTCCAAAAGAGAAAAAAAAATGTTGAGTGGCCAAAAGTGACCTACTCAGTTGTCTCCACCACTCCAAGCATAACTCTCAGTTCTGAAAATTTCTTTTCAGTGAATGACTTGGTGAAGATGTCTGCAACTTGCTACTCTGTGGGGAAGTACTATAGTGAAATAACTCTGTCATGGATCATCTCGTGGATGTAATGCATGTGATGAACTTCCCATCTGCGAGAATTGTCAATGGCCAAAACTAGTCGAATGGAGTCCATTTTTGGAACAGGTGCAAATGTCTCTGTGTAGTCTATGCCATGTACCTATGAGTATCCTTTTGCGAAAAGTCGAGCTTTGTACTTGATGATCTCACCATATGCAACAATATTTTTTCGATATATCCATCGGCATCGAACAATATTTCTTCCTTTCGGAAGTGGAACCAAGTCCCATGTGTTGTTGTCCATAAGAGCAGAGTACTCTTCATCCATGGAACCCTCCCAGAGTGGGTTTCCAGCAGCCTCAGAGTGTGAATTTTGATTTGAACCAAGTGGCATATAGAAATGTGTGGGACCCAAAGGTTCTGTGGTAGCCAAGGCTTGAGGAGCCCTAAAAAACTGTGATCTAGTCCTTCTTGTATCCGCAGGATCACCGACTAGTTCACCTGCATCTTGCAGGGTTTTCTCTACCCAAGTTGGAAACTGAGTTGGAGAAGCCATGACATACTCCTCATCCTATATATAATACCCAAAAGGATGCTCTGATGTCTTCTCTAAATTGCTCGAAGAAGTTTCTGACTCCTCCTCATCAATGACAACAACGGTTCCTCGGCAGGGTCTTCTGAAAAATCATGCAGTGATTCTTCTTCAAACTTCACACTTCGAGATAGAATGAACTTTTCAGTGTGAGAGTCAAACAATCTATATCCTTTGACACCTTTATGATATCCAAAAAATATGCATTCAACACTTTGAGGCTCCAAAGGCTTCCTCTTATCTGTCGGAATGTGAGCCCGTGCTCGTGAACCAAAAATACGAAAGTGTGACACTTTCGGTCTCTTACTGGCCCAAGATTCAAAAGGAGTGGTGCATTTGAGTGATTTGTGAGGAACTCAGTTATGAATGTATGTTGCACAATTAATATCTTCATCCCATGGCTTGGGAGATAATTATTTTGACTGTAGCATACAATTGGCCATCTCTTTAAGTACCGGTTTTTCCTCTCCGCAACACTGTTCTGCTATGATGTATATGGCACTGTGTGTTGTAGTTGTATACCTTTATCAATACAAAGTTGTTGCACATATTTGTTGACATAATCCCCCCCATTATTAGTATGGATTATCTTAATCTTACACCCAGACTCATTCTCAACAAGTGATTTAAATTCTAGAAGGCATTCAAATACTTCCGATTTTAATTTCAAAAAAAATACCCAAGTAAAGCGAGAGAAATCATCTATGAAGGTGAGTACATATCGAGCCTTACTAATTGAAGGCTGAAGGAATGGGTCTATGATGTCACTGTGAATCATCCCAAGAGGTGAAGAAGCTCTCTGTGCCTTCCCTTTGTCAAACTTTTTCTCTGGATGCTTGCCAAGAATGTATCCTTGACATACACTGCTTGTGAATTTAATAGTTGGCAATCCTTCTACCATGTTTTCCTTGCTGAGTTGATGCAAGTAATTATAGTTTAGATGGAAAAATATTTCATTCCATAACCTGTTGATATCATTAGATTGTGACAGAAATACAATGCTAATAGATTTAGGAACAAAGTGGGAGAAGAAATACAAATGAGAACCATGATCTGCAATTCCATGTGCAAGTTGTGAGCCTGTGGAAATGTCGATAATCATTGTGGAGTCTGGAGTGAACTCCACCTTCCTTCCATAGCCGGAATTAGTGATATGATATATCGAGAGAAGATTTGTGAACAACAAGGGAACATGAAGCACATTTGTGAAACATCCCCCTTCAAGATCAACAATTCATTCTCCACACACCTTTGCGGGTGTGGCATCTCCCAAGTAAATTGGGGATCTGGTGCTTTCTTCGATGGAGGAAAATTCATATTTTGATGCAGCCATATGGTTCGATGCACCCGAATAAAGGATCCAAGATGATGGAGTTGATGTGACATCCATTAAATCATGACCATCTCGTGCTCTCCCTCCTGTTTTATTATCATCTTTCTTCTTTGCATTTTCGAGCACCGTGAGATTGTGTTGTTGCAATTGCTTAGCCATCTCATCAATAGTCTTCCTCATGCAATTTTCTTCAAGATGAAAACCTTTGGAATAGTAGTTGCAAAGTGTTATTTCCTTCTTTTTCTTACCCTTAGGCTCAGAAGAGTTATCTGAAGATTGTGCGGATCTCTCCTTCTTTGATTCAGGAAATTTACCCGTTCATTTTTTCTTGTCTTTTCCACTACTCTTTGGAGCATTAGTAGCTGCAAGTGCTTGGTTCTTGAATCGCTTGATGGAACCTATTTGGACTAACTTAGCTTGCTCTTGATTCAATGCTGCAATGAAATAATTCAATGGAGGCATTTTCCATTTTTATTGAGTCAATTTAGATGCTTGAAAAGACGACACAAATACAGAATATTCAGGGCCTAATTTCGAGAGAATTGAAAGGATGAGTTGTCCTTCCTCTTTCATGACTCCACATGCATTAAGTTAAACAAGGATGGATTTGAACTTGGTGAAGAATTATTGCAGGTTTCTGAAATGAATTGGACTTAGGGATATGATTTTATTCTCCAATTGATGCACTCTCATTGCATCCTGCTTGCCAAATAGTCCTTCCAATGTGGTCCAGACCACATCAGAAGTAGTAGCTCTATTGACATGAAAGATGAGATCTCTGGAAATTGATAGGCATATCATCCCAATTGCTTCATCTAATTTATTGAAATACTTTATCTTCTCTGTTGCAAAAATCGGTTCTTTCTCTGTTCCCATTGTTACTTAGTAAGGCCCTTTGCTTCAGAGGAGCAGAGAAATCTTTGCCTTCCATTCGAAGTAATTGAAAGGATTTAGAATGAGTTTTGTGGGATGAGAGAGATGATCCATTGCTTATTTTTGTGCCTCCTGATGATCTATACCTACAAATAAAACCATGTACAATCCACTAGATTCAATCTAGCTCTGATACCATGTAGAATTCCTATAGAAACCCTGATAGATCTAGAATTCTAGTTAAATTGAACACAAACAATTTGTTGATATTCAAGAGATGAGAGAAAGTTTTTTCTCCATAAATAATAGAATTATATTAATTAAAAATGAATATACATGAGCAACCCTCCTCAAAAAGAAGAGAGGGGGTGAATATATAGAATTTTCAACATAGAAATTCTAGTCAAAAAAACTAGAAATAGCTAAAATAGGTGTCATAAGCTAAGGGAGACCACATAGTTCGACCTAGACCACTAAAGATACATGTCACAAATTCATTAATGTCCACAAGAGTCAAGTGATGCACTTAGGCTCACTTAAGCTCACTTAACTGACAAGAAAAGCAGTTCCAACTCACTTAACTGACCCGAAATAATAGTTACTAATAATAGTAACCGAAAAAATCATTAATTAAGGAATAAATATCTCACTCAAAGAGGAGGTGTGCATTCCCCAATAATAGATGAGTTTTTGCATGGGGGAGCTGGAATAAATCAAGAAAATCAAGAATAAATCGAGAAAATCAAGAACCAGGAGTTCAGTCTTGATCTAAAATTAGCAGTTTTCCACAAAATCTAGGGATGAGGCACCCTTCTTATCTATGTGGCCAAATTAGGTAAAATATATTGTAAATGAATGTATTAACCAAGATTTAGGAGTCTAAGCTAGGTATAAACTAATGTAAGTTAAGGTTATGCTCCAACAATTTCCAATTTCATGTCAAGTTTAATTTCCAACTTAGTCTTCATAGTTACTCTGAATAGTGGTGTACAGACTCATGTCGCCACCTGCTCTGGTTTCCATTTGGGAGGGAAGATGGAGGACCACTAATTTTGACATTAACATCACAGTCTGCCCTCTGTCTCGGTTTCCACTAATTTGACGAAATAGTTGGTAGATTGTTGTCATGTGCTTTTTTGTATTGGCAAGGTATTAATAAGATTTTCCCTCTCTTTTTATTTAAAAGAAAAATATTATATATATATTTAAAAATTAAATTATAATAAAATATATTATAATAAATCATTTCTTCTAATTTATTTAATTATTATTATTACATAAATTATAAATTATATATATATATATATATATATATATATATATTAAAAAAATAAATTATAATAAATAATATGTTATAATTCTTACATTTATTTTAGAAATATTATAATAAATAATACACTTTCTCACTTCTTTCCACATATTTCATCCAGCTAATGTGTATATTATAAGTTGATTTCTATTTATTTTTTTAAGATGTGTATTTCAGATTGATACACACTAAAAAAAAAATGCATATACACAAAATAAATAAATACTATTTACAACAGGAAATTGAAGCATACATGAGTCTAGATACATTTGATACATTTATTAAGAAAGGATCCGAATTTGTTTCGGAAAGGATAACAAAAGAAAGTGCAAACCATCTGTAGATATTAAAAACATGTGGTGTTTAGATGGACATTAGGTTACAGTTAGATCGTATTTTGGTTGGTTACATCCACATGGAGATTGGGTTACAAAGAGATAAGCAAGTTAAGGTATCAGCAAGTTGCCATAGGATTTGAATTATTTAATAGCTGAGGTATGACAAAGTAGTTGTAAGAATTCTTACAAACTGACGGCTTTGAGGAGTGCTGAGATATCACAAAGTTGCCATAGGATTTGGATTATTGACTAATTGAGGAATCACAAAGTTGCTTAATGAATCAATACTTATTTGAAAGAATGTGTCCGTGACTGCAGTTTTTTTCTTTGGCGACTCATACGCTGATACGGGAAATAACAATTACATCTCGACATCTATCAAAGGGAATTTTCTTCCTTATGGCCGAGATTTCATCCACCATATTCCCACAGGACCTGTATCCAATGGAAAACTCATTCAGGACTATATTGGTGAGTATGCTTAATACTTGTAATATTGAATTTCATTGAAATCCTATGAGAGCTGGTAATTACTTTCTCAAAAAAACTTTAAATATAATGTATGTTTGCAGTTGAAGGGCTGGGTGTCAAAGATTTGCTGCCACCATATCTGGACCCTAAGCTTCAGGACTCGGACTTAATAACAAGCGTTAGCTTTGATTCTGCGGTTAATGGTTTAGATAACATTACCAGTACAATCAAGTTGTAAATTAATACGTATACCGTTTTGGAAAGAAGTCGAATACATCAAAGAATATAAAAAGAGATTGATAGGGTTGGTCGGAGATGAACGAGCCAACATTATTTTGAGTGAGGCAATATATTTCATCGTCATTGGTGTAAATGACTTGGCTGTCAACTACTATAAATATCCATTTCGTTCTGCTCACTTTACTGTTTCACAGTACACGGATTTTCTCCTCCAGATATACGCATCTCACATCAAGGCAGGGAAACGATAAGTTTATATCTGCAGATTTTCTGTTTGATCGCTACGCCTACGGTTCTGACTAGATTATATATTTATTTTGAACCATTTGACAGGAACTATAATCCTAATATCAAAAATTAACACAAACCTCACACACAAATGAAACGGATTTCACAGCACTTGATATTCATGGAAGGAAACTAAGTACATTTATAATTATAGTGCTCACCTATAAACCAGGAGCTGAATCCTTTATTTGTGGATCTTATAATCTAAAATGAGATTCTGGTAAAACAAACTCTCAAATCCGCTGATTGACATTTTGAGATTATTCTAACATCCCTCTTTAATGGAGAAACGGATTTTCTATGACACCTAACTTGCTTCTAAAAATTTTAAACTTAAGTTTACCAATAAGCTTGGTAAAGATGTCAACCACGTCAATTTCCTTTGAATGTATATTTTCTCTTACAAAATGATTTTGAATTTCAATATGATTGGTTCTGACATGATAAATTGGGTTGTGTGCCAATTTAATAGAACTTTGATTATCACATTTGAAAATAGTTGGCCCTATTTGTTTATTGCCAATATCTTCAAGAATTCTCCTTAACCAAACAACTTCACAAGTAGGATTGCATAGATCTTTGTACTCAACTTCTGTTGACGATAAAGAAACAATTGTTTGTTTCTTACTGCTCCATGATGTTGGTTGTGGAGCCTGATTATCTTCTTGATTCAGAGGTCCTTGCTTTCAGCCATGTTTATACCCCATGAAGTATTTACACCCCAGAAGTATGTACACTCTTCCACGCGGGGGAGTGCAAAGGGGGGGTATCCCCTCTGCGGGGTCTGGGGGCAAGTGGGCCCCCAGTGGGGGTTCAGGAGTGAAGCCTCCGAAGCAAAAATTGTCTTGTAAAAGTATATTGTAATTTCATTGTAAATCTGGACCGTTCACTATAAGGTCGCAGATCTAACGATAGAGATTATGTTAGGGTTTTTTGCCCTAGAAGGCAACCCTCTTTTATGAGGGAAATGTATTGTGGCTATGTAGGTTGGCAAGTATTGTATTCTAACAAAGGAGACCGTGAGAGAAAGAAGAGAAAGTTATAGCGGGTCTTGCTGTAGGTTGTATCCCTTCATTTGTTGGATAATAATAAAGGAAGGACCTGGCAATTTCTCTGGTGGACGTAGCCCACACTTGGTGAACCACGTAAATCTGTGTCTCTCTTGTATTGTGTGTCTTCTGTGTTTTGTATTTGCATTTGTTTTATTTTATTGCTTCGCGGTCCTATTTTTCTAACACATGAGATGACTCCTGTACCTATGTTGAATGCATATCCTGAAGTTGATTTTCTGTCATCAGGATTTCCAGCCCAATCTGAATCAGAGTAACTTGACAACTCAACATCACAATCATTAGTATACATAACACCAAAATTAATAGTTTATTTCAGATATCGAAGAACTTTCTTACCAGCTTTCCAGTGACTCTCTCAAGGCTTAGCCATGAACTGACTAAGGATGTTGACTGAGTATGCAATGTTTGGCCTTGTAGTGGTGAGGTAGTTCAGACTTCCCACCAAATGACGATATAAAGTACCATCTGCCTCTTTAGACCCATCTTCATTGTACAACTTTGCATTCTGTTCTAATGGAGTTGACATAGCTTTACATTCACTCATGTTGAATCTTTTAAGAATTTTGTTTGTGTACCTACTTTGAGTGATCAATGTTTTGCCAGACTCTCTCCAAATGTCATGTCCTAGACAGTAATGCAATTCACCGAGGTCTTTCATTTCAAACTCTTAAGATAACTTCATTTTAATCTCTTCAATTAACTTACATGCACTCCCTGTAATAATGAGATCATCCGCATATAAAGATATTAAATCAACATTTTCTTCTTCATCTTTCTTAACATATAGATTAGGATCATTCTTTCTTTTCACAAACCCATTCTGATAAAAGAAGGTATCTATCTTTACATACCATGATCTAAGTGCATGTTTCAAACCATATAATGCTTTCTTTAACCTGCAGACTAGATGCTCCCCTACTTGACAAACCCTTCAGGTTGAACCAAATAAACCTCTTATTTTAAATTACCATTCAGAAAAGAAGATTTAACATCTAACTGATGTAACTTCCAATTATGTTTTGTAGCTAAGGCAATTAGTACTCTAATTGTATTCAATTTAGCTATTGGTGCAAAAGTATCTTCATAATCAATTCCCTCCTTTTGTCAATATCCTTTTGCAACTAATCTTGCCTTATATTTGTCAATGCTACCATCTTCTTTAAATTTAGATTTATACAACCATTTGCTTCCAATAGGGACTTTGTTTTCAGGCAACTCAACTAATTCCCATGTTTGATTTTTCATAAGAGAATCATATTCGTCATTCATAGAATTTCTCCATACTTCATGTTCTTTAGCTTGATCATAGTTTACAGGTTCTACAACATTCATGACATGAGACATCAATGCATAGTCTTTATACCTTATAGGTGGTTGAGTTTGTTGTGATGACCTTTTTAGTCCTTCACTGCTTTCATCTCGTCTTTTTCTCTGTGGTGACTCTTCTCCACTTGATGTATCCTAACCACTTGAAGTGTCCATACTACTTTCATTCCATTCTTGAACCTGTACATGTACCTGTTCTTGTTCCTATTTAACCATTGCATCTATTTTGACTTGTTTATCACTATCATTATGCCAAGCATATGCATCATACATTGTATCAACTTTATCTGCATTCTCATGAAACATCACATCTCTACTTGCAAACAATTTATGTGAATTGGGATCAAACAATTTGTATGTTTTTTTATCAGTACAATACCCAATAAAAACACACTTGATTGACTTTGCATCAAGTTTCCTTCTCTTGTCCTTTGGAATATGTGCAAAGGCAGTGGATCCAAATACTCTTAAATGACTAACATCAGGCTTATAATCATAAAGAATCTCAAAAGGAGTTTGGAAATCTAATTTCTTAGTTGGACTACGATTCTTTAAATAAACAACAGTGTTAATGGCTTCTGCCCAAAAACCATTAGAAATGTTTTTACCTTGACGCATATTGTGAGCACACTCCACCAGTGTTCTGTTCCACCTCTTAGCAACACCATTTTGCTAAGGTGTATGAGGTACTGTAAACTATTGTTGTATCCCATGAAATTTACAATAACTTTTAAATGCAGCTGATGTATATTCATCACCCTGATTAGATCTGAGAACTTTAATACGTTTTCCTGTTTGTTTTTCAGTCAAAGTTCTAAATTCTTTGAAGTACTCAAATACATCACTTTTACTCCTTATGAAATAGACCCATGTATATATAGATCTATTATCAACAAAAATAAGAAAGTAGGAAGCACCACCAAGTGACCTAGTTTGCATAGGTTTGCATACATCAATATGAATTAATTCAAAAATGTTTGCTTGTCTTTTCTCTGTATGAACATGAAACTCTTCTCTATGTTGTTTACCTAGTGCACACGCTTCACATGGAAACTGATCATTCTTCATAGCAAGAAGACCTTCTAACATAGTTTTTCGTTGTAACAACATCAAATCATTGTAATTTAGGTGTCCATACCTGTGGTGCCATAACTCTTCTGTTGACATTGTTGTGGATGTCAATGCAAGATGACACTTCATTGTCACATCCAATTTATAAAATCCACCAACCCTGGTACCTGTCGAAACAACCCTGTAGTGATTCTGGACATCTTTCACAACACACCTCAACTTACCAAATTCCACTTTTAGATTATTATCAGTGATAGTTGAAATAGATATCAAATTCTTTTTAATACCAGGAACATACATCACATTATGAATCTATGTCAATTTTCCATTAGGTAAGTTTACACTTATTACTCCATAGACTTGGACCTTATGTGATCTGTTATCTCCTAGGTAAATGTGTGTGCCATCAGTTTTCTCATAATATTCATCATACCATTCTTTATTACAAGTCATATGAGCTGATGCACCAGAATCTATGAACCAAGCAATCTCATCATTGGTTTCAACAGACAATGTAGCGTCAGAAATAAACAATTTAAGATTTTTAAATCCATCATTAACTGAAGTGTCTCTATTCATGAAATTTTCATTATTCCTTCTGTCTCTAATTTGATTCATGATTCTTTCTTCTATAGCAATATTTAGCGAGATGTCCAGGTTTTCCACAATAATCATATTCAACATTTCTCTTAACATTAGAATCAGGGTGTGTCATACCTTTATGCTTTGCTTGAAACCAACCTCTGTTCCTGTCCCACGGTTTCCCACGGTATGATATTTTGCCTCTTGCAATCAATGCCAAATATGAGCCACTTGAATCCAGATCAAAATTCTTCATTCTCTCTTCCTCTTGAAGAAGAATACCAGCCAATTCATCAAACGTAGGAGGCATTTGTATAGATGAGAGTGTTGAAATAAAGACTTAATAGTCTTCGACTAAACCATTCAAAGAAACAGTTACTAAATTGCTACTAGAAACTTTTTCACCAATGTCACCCAACTTATCACATAAATCTTTAATTCTGGAAACAAAATTGATATTGCTTTCATTGGATTCCATTTTGATAGATAGTAGCTTACTTTTTAAAAATAAAATGTGGTTTGCATTAGAAGTTTCGAACAAACCTTTGAGAACGTCCCACGTGACGCAACCCCGCTCTTCCAGCAGGTGGTCGCTCCACCAGGACCTTCTGTTTCTCACGGGCCCGAAGGGTCCAAGCCCTTTCTATTCCCCTCGGGAATGATTTACCCACAGAGATACTTCCGCGTGATCCTCCCTTCGGGACTCGGAAGATCGGACCTCGCGATCTCGCGAGACTCACAACAACGTTCATTTACCTCTTTAAACGTCGATCCCTGATCTCCAATAGTCAATGGTCAACACTCGGGTATCGGGATTTTACCTATCGGGATATCGCCACTGGCGATGTCATTCACTTGACTCTCCAAACCCCGAATGCTGCGGTGCCGAGCCCTCGCTACAACGCCACCTGTACCCGACTATGCCTCCGGGTCCCACACTGCCACGTCAACCTCGGGGTTTCGCGGATCGCGAACCCACAATGCAACGTTCTCTTGTTTCTGGAAACCCCGAACGCCGAAACCCCGATATGCTGGATCTGGAGCCACCTGTCCATGCTCAAATCGACGGCCCCAATCGAGTCGGGAAATCGCACTTCGCGATTTCGTCGTGCACACAATTCTTACACTCATCAACCCCGATTCGCCGATATGCGATGGCCAGGGGTTCCTTCGCTGCCTGAGGGTTAACCTCCTCGCTCCTTCTCCTAGATCCAACAAACCTCGGGAATTCGCGAGCATACACGAGAATTCATCTCGTCGATTCTCTTCCTCTATGAAGAGATCTCCGCTCCGCCACCTTCATCCTGTGCGACTTTCACTGGGTCGATTTCTCCAACGAAAGAAAGGAGTTGTCCCTCCTGAGCTTTCTCTAACTCGAACTCCTTCAAGAAATTCTCGAACCTGCACCTTGTGCACGATCTTCAATCACTTCCTTGGTGATGAAGTCTTCCGGCTCCTGTGCATTCACTTTTGCAACAGTTCGCCCTTTCCTCTCCCCAGACTTGCCACTGAGGTTCACCCTCGACCTGCACTCACCTGCACGGCTCGAATCACCCAAACTCACTCTGAACGAAGTGAGAACAAAGGTTCACTGTTTAGCCTCCTCGACGCAC
>ML779998.1:256919-303643 GCA_009831015.1 Picea engelmannii
TACATGATTATTAGATATTGATTTTAAAATAGAATACTTATAACAAATAATAATAATTAAGGCAAATTGATTTAGATGGAATTATGATGACACTTGTAATTTAAATTTGCGCAAATGAATGTGTTTTAAGGCTAATTTAGATTGTACCTTGATGATATTTTTCATTTAGGCATGATAAGATGGGCTCATGATAAATGACTAAAATAGACGATAACTATGGACTAGCTTGACTCGACGATTGATCGGGATATTGGCGAAGTCGTTTTTAGCTTGCACCTTCCGTTGAGGGGGTTGTTGTTTATTTTAATTAATGATTGTCCTTGCTTATTGGCTTGGTCTGCTTGTGTCGGGTGGGATGTAGACACTTCCTTGTTCCTCAGAAAAATTGCCAACCCTGAGACCTTAAATGGTCAAAATCAATGGGAACCTAGGCTTGAGCATTGCTTATGTGTCCTGGAGGTCCTAACCATTGCAGGTAGGACGGGTGGGTAGTCATTCTTATTCTTGTTAGGTAGTTATGTTGTTATTATGTGAGTTGCTTGCATTGTGTTCATTGTCTTGTCGCGATGTTAAGTATAATGTCATTATTACCTTCCTACACATGCACACACACAATAAATAAAAAAATTGCACTTGTTATTCCAGGCTTGATGCCATGATGGTTTGGGAGGTTGTTACATATGGTATCAGAGTGGGTTCAACCCGTGACTTGGGGTAACTACGAATTTCGTTGATATGATTGATTATACTGTTGCTAATTGAGTTGACTTGTATTCATGTAGGTAATCATGGTTAGAGGATGCCATGGAGGCAGACGACGGGGTGCTAGGGGAGGAGGCGCAACGCCTCCAGTAGCATCCACGCCTGAGGGGTCTAACCCCCACGGAGACGAGTAGGTTCTCAAACAGGAGTGGATAGTAGTTGGTGATGTAGTCAGAATGATGAGATCTTTTCAATGCATGTCCGAGGCACTGATCATCCTTTTGGAAAGAGATGAGGCCAGGGAGACGACACTCGTTGAGGTTCCACCACGTGCTCCGATTGGTATTGGTAGCATTCACCGTGAACTTGAGAAGGTCAAATTTCCCAATTTATTTGGTGTCCTGGATGACGCAACCGCCGAGGCATGGTTGGAGAACATGGTGATGTGCTTCGCACTTCGCGATTATACCTCCAACATGAAGGTACGCATGACAGTATTTCAACTAAAGGGGAGCGCTCTTCTATGATGGAAGATGATCCTACCACAATTGAACATGGCCATTGAAGACGTGTCATGGGAACTGTTTAAGGAATGGTTCAGAGAGAGGTACCTTTCAGAGGAATTCATAGAGCGTTAGCTCAATGAGTTCAACGCCTTACGACAGGGCGACCATACAGTGCTCGAGTACGAGGCCCGTTTTATGGAGTTGCTTCGATATGCTCTACACCTTAACACTGAGAAACTTAAGGTAAATAGGTTTGTGTTCGGCCTTAACAGAAGCCTACATGCAAAGGTTAGGATTTTGATGCCTCAAACCTTACATGATGTCATCCAAAAGGCCCTCATAGCAAAGGAGGATCTTATCAGCGGGGGTCGGGCAAGGACTCTGGCGAGACCAGTAAGGCAGGTTTCATTTGGAGCACAATAGCATCAGACACCATCCAGAACTACGTTGGGATATCGTGGCTTCCAGAGGGGATCCACTTTCACTACACCTCAGTGACCGATGCCTTAGCGACGGACACCTTATCAGGGACCACAACATCAGCAACAACGTCGCTCACAATAGTAATAGTTTAGGCCTGTTTAGCAGAACAGACAAGGATTCCAGGCCGGTGGGCCATCATCCTCTACTTCGGGTACCAGGACTACTAGGCCGAAGAAGGGGTGTTGGATGTGTGGGGAGCCACACTACCAGAGCGACTACCTTGTGAAGAGGACCAGAGCATTCGGATCAGCCTGAGCCACTACCGTGGGAGATATGTGCAAGGCTCATTGGATTCATGCAGCGATGAGTAAGTGCCAGGCAAAGAACCAGTCGACTGTGCTTGAGACGACAGGTACCATCGTTGACCAGACCCTTAGTATTTTGATATATCTCGATGCTACTGAGAGTTTCATTTATGGTGCAACGCTAAAAAGGATTAAGGTAAAGGCAATCGAACAGGATGAGTTTAGCTTCATAGAGATGGCTTCAGGAGCCAAACAGAAGGTTGGAGGAAAGGTTACGGGCTATATGCTTAACCTGGGAGAGTTTTTAATGAAGGCCAACCTGTACGTCACGATCTTAGGATCTTATGATGTCATGATTGGTATGGATTGGTTGGAATCGCATGAGGCGATACTCAGCTGTAAGATGAATCAGTTGAGCTTAGCCGATGATGAGGCGTAGAGACGTGTGATTGTAGGCCAGAACCAAGGAGTTTCCCTGAGTTTCATATTTTCCTTGCAACTTCAGAAGAGCATGCGCAAGGGGTGAAAGCTTTATGTGATCCTTGCGTTAAATGAGAAGGGAGTAGTGGAAGGTCTAGAACACCTTCCGATGGTGAAAGAGTTTGCGGACGTGTTTTTGAAGGAGTTACCTGGGATGCCACCGGAGAGGGAATTGGGGACTGAATCGATAGCAAGAACGCCTTATCGGATGTCGACCCCGGAGTTAGAAGAGTTGAAAATAAAATTGAAGGAGTTGCTAGACCTGAGACTAATACGTCCTAGTGTGTCACCATGGGGTGCACCTGTTATTTTTATACGAAAGAAGGATAGGTCGTGGAGGCTCTGCATTGACTACCGTCAATTGAACAAGGCCACGATCAAGAATCAATATCCGTTACCAAGGATTGATGATATGTTCGATCAAATGAAGGGCGCAATGGTGTTCTCCAAGATCGATTTGCGATCAGGGTATCACCAGTTACGGATAAAGGAGGATGATGTCCCTAAGACCACCTTTAAGACGAGGTTTGGACATTACGAGTTTATTGTTTTACCGTTTGGACTGACAAATGCCCCAAGAGTATTTATGAGTTTGATGAACGGGGTGTTCCGCGAGCACTTGGACAAGTTCATCCGTGTATTCATTGACGATATTTTGATTTACTCTCGGACGATGGAGGAGAATGAAGAGCACTTGTGCTTGGTACTACAGTGTCTGGGAGAGCACAAATTGTATGGGAAGTTGTCCAAATGCTCATTTTATCAATCGAAGATTCACTACTTACGGCATGTCATCTCCAGCAAAGGCATCGTCGTGGACCTAGCCAAGGTCGAGGCTATTATGGAATGGCCTATGCCGACGAATGTCCCAGAAGTTTGTAGCTTCATGGGTTTAGCAGGATACTATCGATGGTTCGTCAAGGGATTTTTGAAGATAACAAATCTGATCACGGGGTTGCAGAAGAAGAACAAGAAGTTTGTTTAGACCGAGAAATGCACAGAAGCATTTCGGGGGCTCAAGGAGTCATTGACAATAGCACCGATACTAAAAGTCCCAGACATGGACGCAGACTTCTTGGTATGCACTGACGCATCCAAGGAAGGCTTAGGCGGAGTCTTGATGCAAGACAGACGAGTGATCGCTAACATTTTGAGGAAACTGAGAAGGCATGAGGAGAACTACACAACACACGATTTGGAGTTGTTAGCCATCGTATATTCCTTGAAGGTTTGGAGACACTACCTTGCTAGAAAAAAAATAGAACTAAGGACTGGCCATTGTGGACTACAACACATCTTTACGCAAAGCGACCTGAACGCGCAACAACGACGTTGGTCAGAATTACTTAGTGAGTACAACTTCGAGATTACTTAGATAAAAAGAATAGTGAACAGAGTGGCAGATGCATTGAGTCAGAGACCATGCATATTTTCAGTGTTGCCTCTTTGGACGAATCTACATGAAAAAATTCTAACCTTACAGCATGATGATGACTGGTTCAAAGAGGTTGAGGGTTTGATCGGACAAAACACAATGATGGTACCATGATTTGAGGGATTTTCATTTGATAGCGATGGTTTATTGAGGTTTAAAAGTCGGATCTACGTACCTCCAAATGATGAGTTGAGGATGTTGATCCTAAGTGAGGCTCATAGAGAAGTATACATGGCTCATCCGGGAGTCACAAAGATGAGGGCAGACCTTAAACCCTTATTCTTCTGGAAGGGAATGAAAGCAGACATAGTCAACTATGTGGCCAGATGTCTAGAATGTTAGCAGGTAAAGGCTGAACATAGACACCCAACATGATTACTACAACCACATGAAATTCCAAAATCGAAATGGGAGGTTATTTCGATGGATTTTATTGTCGGATTGCCACTGATGGCAAGGAGACATGACTCAATTTTTCATAGTAGTAGACACTCTGACAAAGAGTGCTCACTTTATTCTTGTGCGTACGACATATCAGGCACCTGACATATCTAGAGTTTTCATCAATGAGATTGTGAGGCTTCATGACATGCCTAAGAGGATTATATCCGATCGAGGATCAGTGTTTACTGGAATATTTTGGACAAGTTTCCAAGAGGCCTTGGGAACCCAACTTAACTTTAGTACTGCGTATCACCCAGAAACTGACGGGCAGACCGACCGAATGAACCAAACCTTGGAGGACATGTTGCGCATGTACATGATGGACCAACAAAAGCGTTGGGAAGAATTCTTTCCACTAGTCGAGTTCACTTACAACAACAGTTACCAAAGCACCATTAAGATGGTTCCTTTCGAGTTTCTTTATCAGCGACTTTGTCGGACGCCCTTGAGTTGGGATCGACTTGAGGATAGGGTCCTGGTGGGACCAGAAGCAATCCAAGAAATGGAAGAGAAAATGAAAAAAATAAGACAAAGGATTAAGGAAGCGCATGATCGACAGAAGAGTTATTCTGATGCACACCGTGTTGACCATAGTTACGAGGTCATCGATCGAGTCTACTTGCGAGTTAAACTGCATAAGATTTCTATCAAGTTAGTGAAGGGAGCTAAACTCTCTCCTAGGTTCATGGGACCTTTCGAGATTATGCAGAGAAAGGGGCCCGTGGTCTATCGACTAGCCTTGCCTGATTCTTTGAGGCGTATGCACGATGTTTTTCATGTATCTTTTTTGAGATATTATATTAGTGATCCTACACATGTTATTGACATGAGTTACTTGCAGGTATCAAACAAGGGGACTCTCACGACTGAGTCGGTCCGCATCTTGGATCATCGCATTTGACAGCTACGGTGTTGAACTATAGATCATGTCAAGGTCCAGTGGGACAATTATAGTCCACACTTGGCGACCTGGGAGGACGCATATGATATGAGCCAACAGTTTCCATTTTTGTTTGATAGATAGACATCTGATACTGTGATACACTTTATTTTGGCATATATACGGTGAAACTTCAGGACAAAGTTTAGACCAAGACGGGGTGTATGTAACATCCCCCTCTGGCACACTGAGTGAACTTGTTCTTTGAGGACACTTGCTCACAAGTGATCTAGATTATTATGCTATTAAAACTTTTGAGTTTGATTATGCGGCGTTATGGGATGATGACATGTTTCTTTTTTTCCTCGACTTAGATAGGTGCTATTGACTTGGTTTTACTGAGTGTGCAAGATTATGGACCTAGAGGATGTCGAGGCATCGATGGAACCCCTTGGACTCCAGATCAAGTCGGGGAGTGTACCATTTGGGGTAACTGCATTGATCCCAGGTTTATTTTACAATGTTTTGGATTTCCATATAGAGCATCTAATGGTTTCTCACCTCCTCAGCTGTCGGTCGATCTTTTGGTTCAAGTGCAAGCAATTGTTTAAGAAGATCGAGTGCCAAGGGTTGAATTTGGAAACTTTTGGGAAAATGGTTTTGGTTTTTTTTTTTCTACGTATTTCATAGATACCTTCTAGCCTTGTCATTCCTAATCTAAAATTACCAGGATGATACACGAAAGTGAAAATTCAAAACAACAGAAATCTAAGACTAGATCAATGTGAAAATTTGTTTATTAAAAATCTATGGTCAGAATCAAGGCATTTCATGCAAATTGTCCCAAATGTTTCTGAATGACAACCATTATGGCCCCATCTTTTACCAAATATCAAATTCTAGCTTGATAACAAGCCACCTCTATGGGAACGTTTGGCCAAAGACAACCAATCCACAAACACACAATTTTATGCATACACAACAACAAGTTTTATTATAATCTTTCGATCAATCACATATTCTTTATCAATTATATATTTGTATGACTTCTTTTATGTTATTCTTTCTATGTCGATACGTTTCATGATGAACTATTGTTTATAATAATAGAAACAAAGAAGATTGCATTGTTGGGGTGCCCATGATTTTGCCTAAAAGGTGCCCCATCGTGCTATGGAATTGTTTAGAACCTCATTTTCAGGCTCTCATCTATAATTTTTCATTACATGAATGGATTATTCAACCTCATGGTTGTCCCTTTTTATTCTTGATGGAAGTGTTGAAATTATTGATCTAGTAGTAATCTTTTTAAAACATGACAGATCTAATTGAGTGACAGGTCAAATGGCAACAAAAGTTCATTAAATATTAATTATTGAACTAGCAGTAATCTTTCTAAAACATGACAGAATCTAATTGAGTGACAGGTTGAATGGCAGCAAAATTTATTAAATATTAGTTATTGAACTGGCAGTAAATTAATGACAGTGAGTTTATGTTCGGAAGGTAATTTATTTTAAGACAGTGTAGATTTAGCCTTATTTCAATAACAAATTGATCATGTCAGACCACGTCCTCTCATTTGTCAGTGATTAATGCTTGGTTAGATAGTAGGGGCGTTTTCATTTGAAAAGTTAATTCTGGTTATGGTTAACCTTACTTTCACTCAGCAGTTTATTATTACTACTATTATTTGTGGGATGAGGATTTTTTGTGTAAAGATTGTTAAGATGTACATAATCTTTTTCTTGGATATTGTTATATATATCTACATGATTATTAGATATTGATTTTAAAGTAGAATACTTATAACAAATAATAATATTTAAAGAAAATTGATTTAGATGGAACTCTGATGACACTTGTAATTTAAATTTGTGCAAATGAATGTGTTTTAAGGCTAATTTAGATTGTACCTTGATGATATTTTGCATTTAGGCATGCCAAGATGGGCTCATGATAAATGACTAAAATAGATGGTAACTATGGACTAGCTTGACTCGACGATTTATTGGGATATTGGTGAGGTCATTTTTAGCTTGCGCCTTCCGTTGAGGGGATTGTTGTTTATTTTAATTAATGATTGTCCTTGCTTATTGGATTGGTTTTCTTGTGTCGGGTGGGATGTAGACACCTCCTTGTTCCTCAGAACAATCGCCAGCCTTGAGACCTTAAATGGTCAAAATCGATGGGAACCTAGGCTTGAGTGTTGCTTATGTGTCTTGGAGGTCCTAACCATTGCAAGGCAGGACAGGTGGGTATTCATTCTTATTCTCGTTGGGTCGTTATGTTGTTATTATGTGAGTTGTTTGCGTTGTGTTCGTCATCGTGTTGCGATGTTAAATATAATGTCATTATTACCTTCCTACACACGCACACACACAATAAATTAAAAAATTGCACTTGTTATTCCAGGCTTGATGTCATGACGGTTTGGGAGGTTGTTACACAAACTCACAATAAGTTGTGGCACAAGCATATATGTGAAAAAATGATTTTTGTGTATGCATATCTCAACAGAAGGCAAGCCATTTACATAAACAATAGTTGTTTCGAATAAAATGACAATCATTGTAATGTGAGGGCCACGGTCCACTATTTTATTTATTTTCTGATGCCAAAAATAACTCCACTCCTCTTTAATTAAAATAATGCAGAAACGAAAATCTCAACTGTGCTCTTAAAATGCGCAGTGGTGCAGTGGCTATCCAATCAGGGCATCTCACCATCATTCCTCTCTTACCATCATGCCTCTAGAAAAAAAATTGATTTTCCCTAAATCCTATATGAGAAGAAACCCCAGAGCAATGCATACCTTGCAACTCCCAGGTCACCGGTTTGAAACTCGACAGTCATGCAGGCCACACAATGTGCAATGACTTCATACTCCTTTACTCCTTCAAAGTTTCCTAGGGGTGGAAAACATGGGGTAGGTAATGGTGGAAGGCCTTCTTGGCTCTCCTTCTGTGGCCTGCACAAGGAAATATTTGGAGTACCTTTTTCCACTGGCGATTCTTATTCTTCCGCTGAAATGTCCTTCTTGTTCTCCATTGATAAACTTCTTGTACAATGAAGGCTCATGCATAGAGTGGTTAGGTTCTCTTAAACAATCAATCATTACACAAAAGCCTGCAAGTTATTTGAATGGCAACGATTCTCTTGCTTCATCACTTCACCAGACTTGAGATTGCACCCCAAGGTGGGACCGCTTCTTTCAAATTTTATTTTCTTCAGACATAAAATCTAGGAGTGTGAACAATCTTATTCATGTTGATTGTTGGAATCCTCTTCATATTGAAGAAAATGTTCTCCTCATGTAGGTTTTTTCTTCTTTGTTCACTACTGCAATTTCAATAATCATTCGACCTTCCCCAATGTGGACAGCAGATGGAACATGCACTGGAAAAATTATGATCATGTCCCTTAAGACTAAAGACTAAAGAGAGAATGATAAATTATGAATTATCAGGCCATTATATCATAAACCTGCTCTTTGTTGGTATTACGACTGTCATGACACCAAAACCCATAAGTGATTGGTAAACTCACCACTGCAAGATTTCAAGGATCTACGACAGGTGATTAGTCCCTTGTCACGATACACCGGGAGTGTTGACTACTTGCAATTTCGTGAAACAATATCCCCCTCAGTGTAAGCCGGGTTTGTATCGAACTCGTGACCTCTAGATATGATACCACTGTTAGATTCATAATGAAGAAAACAACAGAAACATAATGGAAATAACTCAAGCAATCAAGGAAACATGATGAATAGAGATAAATAAATAGTGGCAGAAAAGGCATACTCTATATTCATCAATGAGATTATAATCATGTACATAGACGTACATATATAATACAAAAAGACCATATAAGTATCATGTAACTATATAATAGTTAGGTAAACCAAAACACTTATGATTAGAGTTTTAACATTTATGTCTTACTATAATTATAGTCAATCCCCATCATGATACTTTGCATGCAGTTTTCAGGTAACTACTAAGGGTTGTTGTTTTTCCACTGATATAGAGACTGGGTTCTGCAAGAAATTTACTCCATTCGCCTATGTTGATGCAGATAAATATGTGTTCTTTGACTCCATGCATTTATCTCAAAAAGCATATCAAGTCAGTGCAAATATATTTTTACGTGGCAAGATCTTACGACTTCTGTAAAAATGTGGACAACTATGAAGAACTAAATTATATGAATCAATACATAATTGGAATTAATGTTTCCATTAATGAATTATTGAATAAGTTACATTCTATGTGACAAATTAGTTTATGAGTTGTTAGATATGGTTGAGATATTTTATGAACCACTCTTTTTAAATTATGAATAATTGAAATTTAATAACAAATTAAGAACTCTTAAATTATAAATAATTCAAATTTGATAAGAAACTAACAACTCTATATAATAGATGTAATACCCCTCTTTCCTTGTTTCCCCACTTTGTAAATATAACTAAAAGTGTCCAAGAGACTATGGCGGACTAAATATGTGTGAATGTTCGATTTGATTAACCTTTGTATAAAAGGGTCAATGTATGAATTTTTTGTTATTAATAGAAATTGAATTTGTGTTTCACAACTGTTGAAAGGGGGGAAGTTTTCCAAGATAGACCATGGACTCTATGCGAGAGATGGTGAGGGGAAACCAAGAATAGTTAAGATGAAAACCAAGAATGGTTGAGATGACCCTCACCACACTAGTACCTACTAGGTGTAATTGCTCAACAGTCCTATGACCCACAAATGAATTACGAGTCAGGATGGTAGTTGGAAGGTTGTTATGAACATAAATAGACATATACCATAGATATTCATAACATAATAATTATTAAATGTTATGAACATAAATATACATATACCATAGATATTCATAACATAATAATTAATAAATAATTATTAATAATGAAAGGTCATGTCTCAAAGGACAGAACTATTGGTAAAGGGCACCCCTGCGTGGGTATATAAACGAGCCCTCATTCTCAATTGTAATCTTATCATATCTTATCTATTCATATTTTATACATTATTCCTACATGGATTACTTTATTATATTCCAAGTATTTTGGATAATTCTTGTGTGAGCAAACTTTGTTCATCTCAAAGGTCATCCTCAAGAGTTAATGAGGAGATGGGGTAGGGCACCCATCTCTAGGTTTGACCACAAGTTGAGATTCGAACCCATGCAACCTTGCCGAGGAAGGAAATAAAGGAGGCAATTTGGGGGACAAAGATGGATCTGTAAAGATAACAGAGTAGAGAGAATAATATGGAGAAAGAGAAGCATTCTTCGACTCTAGAGTGGAGAGAAAAGATGAGAAATAAGATTTTTTTGACTGTGAGAAGCCTTCGGAAGGGTTTCCATAAAAGATGATAAACGAGGTAGACAAGTGACTGAAGAAGTACTCGTGCAGACCTACTTTCTTAGAGTAGAGGAAATTGGTTGCCAATTTCTTGTGGGAGAAGGAGAGTAACCTTTGTCCCTGACTATCATGGAGGAAAGAGAAAGAATCTCTCTTAGAGCATCATGGTCTAGCTTGGGGTGGCCAGTGGTAAATCCATCAGGAGTGGCTATGCCTATGTTTGGGAGAAAACAGGCACCCCTTTCAGCAGTTGCTTCACATTTTCGAGTTCTGATAAGTATTTTCATACTCTGTGTAATTTATTAGATGTGATGATTGAATGTTTGTGTTTATGGTTAAGTCTTGCAATATTTGAACGGTTATTAGATATGTTATTTTTCTTATATAAACTTCTATATTTATATGGTTTTCAATTTATCTCATTTTAGCTGGTAGAGAGTTACAACAAGTGAATCCACAGGAGAGTCATGGTAGGATTCACTTAAATTTATAAGTCTTGCCAACCCTTTGAAGTTTATCTTAGCATAAATGTCAAATTTAGCTCTATGGGAGAAGGTCGCTTAATTCATATTATCCACCCATATGACCGAGGGCTCATGCCCTTGTCCTTAACCATTTTTTCTGCTAAAAGGATTTGCACTTAGCCCACAATATTTCCCAAAGGACCCATATGACCAGGGTCTGGGAACTCCTCGCTAAAACTGAAAGGAGCGAAGCTAATTTAGCTTCAGGACTTTGGGACTTGTGATTCTACAACCCTCGAAAATAGTCGAATTCCATAGTCACGAATTGATGAGGGTCATAGATATGGGGCTCCATTGGAGACCTCTCCCAACTGTTGGATCAGACTTAGGGAGGGTAGCGTTAGGTGGTTCAGTGAAGTTCCACTCCGGGAGAATAACAGTGGTCTAGTGCCACAACTCTCGAATGTCAGAGTCTCAAAGTTAATCAGGACCATTGAAAGGGGAAGGACACATGTCCATAGATAAACAATTATTCAAAATTTTGGGTATTCGATGGTAGAGCAATGCGTGATTTTTCCCGAAGCTCTGCAAGAGGGATTAAATCCTGGCCATGAATGCTAGGTACATGTGGTGATAGATCAAGCATGGTATGTAGAGAAAGATGGAATATACACATCGAACTCTCGAATGTTGAACTATCGAAGTGATGTGTATCGTTGATCCTCATATCCTTCAGGGTCCCTCTGAGTCGTCGATCTGAGGATCCCACCCTCGACTATCCAACCAACCGGGAACATGTTGTGGAGTGAGACATAGCCCCTAATTGTCCCCTATCAAGTGTTGTCTATTGAACTAGAGCCATTGGATGAGAGGGTATGTGGTCATTGATCCTATAGTCCGAAGACTTAGTACTCTGGGGAAACTTGTAAAAGATTTTTCAAGGTGTGAAAACTCTTAAAGTCATGAAGGACGAAGTAAATATCGACCATCAGTAGGAAGAGGACATGTGGTACCAGATCCAAGAGTCTAGAGATTGGCTCTTCAAGGGATTTGCGATGTGAGGAGTTGGAAAGTCCTAAAGTTTATATCAGTGAGTTAAATAGAGCCATAGATTTAAGGATCTATGTGGACTCTTACCAACCATGAGATCGATGTTCTGGGCAGCTATCAGTCCAAGAGGTTGTGGCATCCTGATGTCATTCGAGGCGACGTGGACCCACATTATGCATGCCACATGTCACCCAGATATGAATGATTCATTGACCCCTTATGGATATTAGAGATTGACATGTGTCACCCTTAATGAGGAGACATGTCACCCCCTGACCCTCATCGTGTGTTAGCTTTTGGTTCATGCCCACCTAGACAACGTGGTAAGTGACATGTCTGGGACTCTCAGAGTATTGATAATTTCTGGAGTTCGGAATATTTGTGCACATCATAGTAAATGGATGTTGAAATAAGATCGTCGGTCATCGAACATCGAGCGTTCAACAAAGATATTCAATCACCGAAATGCCAAAAACATAGGATGTTGGTCATCGATTTCCAACTGTCTAATGTCGAAAAAGGGTCATTTAATGTAAAATGTCGAACGTCGATCACCGAAGGGCTAATTCCATGTGGAGAGATTTTGGGATTTCAAGGATTAGGAAAAAGGAGTTTTCAACATCGAACGTTGAAGATCCCAATTAACAACGCTTAGGTAACTTCGGAAGGCCATAACTTGTAGAACAGAGCTTGGATTTTAGTGTGTTGGTGATTGTTAGAAAGATCATAATGAGCAGTAAACAATGAATATCCCAGAATTAAGATTTGAGATAGTTAGGAATAACAAAAACTTGATGCCCCATCCCTAGAAAGGGTATTTATGGGTCGGGTGTGTTAGAAATTGGTATTAGAGCATGGAAACAACACTTGGCCTACTTGGGCTCATGCACTATTTGCATAAAAATATTATTAGAGAACTTTGCGGGGTAACACCCTACCTCACCCCCCTTATATACAAAATTGTTTTGAATCTCTATTGAAGAGAGGAAGGAAACCTTCCACTGTTTATAGATGTTTTGGAAATCTTCATTGTATGTTGCTAATGTTTCCAAATTAAGGAGTTGACTTCACTTTCCAATGATGTGCATTGTTCATAAATTGGTATATTAATAACTAATACAAAATTTTCTATCAGCACTCAAGCAGTCAGTGAACAACAGGGAAATCTACAGCGTAGTGGATGGTGACACACCATGAGCTGGGGGAGATCTCTCACAATAGAGAGGAATTATATGATGAAAGGAAGGCGGTTGAAACCCCTACATATTTGGTTGAAATTGTAAGAAGACTCATGGAAGAATTATAGAGTTATAAGTCTCACAATGAAAGGTTGATCAAGGAGCAGGAAAAGCATACTGAAACTAATGCAGTCGTACTGCAAATTCTATCAAATATACAAAGGAAACTACAACATGGTCTAGTTTCCATTCATGTAGATAGGAATCATACTAATAAAACTCCAAGTCCACCTGAGATACAAAATCACGGTCTGAAAAGTTTCCACAATGGGAGGAGCACCTCAAGGAAGGCCCAACGTGGAGCCAAGAGACACTCAATGAAAGATTCCTCTGGTGAGGACACTGAATACTCTAAGGAATCTTCTAATGGAAAATAAAGAAGAGGAAACATTCCAAGAGTCATGAATCTGAAGAATTCAAGAAATCCAAACCACCCACCTTTGATGGAGAGATTAAGAAGGGGGAAGAAGCAGAAGTTTGGTTACTCAGTATGAAGAAGTACTTCAGAGTTCATGACTACTCTGAAAACTTAAAGGATCGGATAGCCATTTTCAACCTAAATATGAAAGATTCCATTTGATGGGAGGACCTTAGGAATGTGAAAGGAATCCATGAGAAGGGATTTTCATGGAAATAATTTGAGAAATACTTCAAGAAGAAGTACCTGTCAAAAAAGTATTTTGATGGAAAAACCAAGGAGTTCTATGAACTCAAGCTGGGACAACTCATGATAGATGATTATATCAATAAATTCCTTGAGATGATGAGGTACGTGTCCTACATAAAGGATGAAAAAGTAAAGATGCAAAGATTTATTAGTGGATTATCTCAGTCCTACAGGGACACAATTGAGTTTGATGAGCCAAATAATTTAGAAGATACTCTTCGAAAATCAAGGTATTTCTATGAGGAATTCAAGAATAAGACATAACCCCATGAAGATTGGAATAAGAAAAACAATTCGGGATTCAAGAAGAAGGGGTTTAAATCCTCAAGATTTAAGAACCATGGTAAGAGATGTAGGATGATCCTTCCTTCTAGAAGTGTGTATCAAAAAAAAATTCCATCCCAGAGTGGAAATAAACCATTCAGAGCAACTCTAAGTAAGATTGATAACACAAAGAGAGAACCCTTGAAATGTTGGGGTTGTGGAGAGGAACATATGCTGAGGGAATGTCTACATAGGAAAAAAAACAATGGGAGGTTATACAACATCCAAGACGATATCACAGTCAATGATGTGGCTAGGAGCATGCCACAAATTGATGCAGCCTTGGAGAATAGACAAGTTGACCACCAAGCTTTAGTGGTGGAGATTAATGGTATGGTTTCCAACCATCCTGTTTCCATTTTAATTGGCCCTGGTTATAATTTTAGTTATGGTTCCCCTCAAACTGTTTAGAAATGTAAATTGAAACAAGTTAAACATGTTAAATCATGGTTGGTACAACTAGCCACTGGAACCAAAAGAAAAGTAACAGAGATCATACTAGCATGCCAATTTTTTATAAGTGGGTTTCCCACCCAAGAGAACCTAAACATACTTCCTATAGGATCTTATGACTTGTTGATTTCCATGGACTCTTTGGATTCCCACAAAACCAAGTTGGACTATTACAGTAAAACTTTGGAGTGTGAAAATGAAGAAGGAAGAAGGGTAACCCTACAAGGGATTCAAAATCCTATCTCAGTGAGACAAATATCATCCCTCCAAGTGAAGAAGTATTGCAGAAAGGGATGTCTCTTATATGAAATACAAGTACTGAACTCTGTTGAGAATGACAAACCTAACCTAAAGGACCATCCCATATTAAGAGAATATAAATATGTATTCCTAGAAGAGGTTTCAGGTCTACCTCCAAGAAGGGATATTTACATTTCAATAGAACTTGTACTAGGAGTGGTTCCAATGTCTAGAACAACCTATAAAATGAGTACACCAGAGCTAGTTGAGCTCAAAATATAGTTGAAGGAGATGTGTAACAAAGGATACACTTGGCATAGTGTGTCCCCACGGGGAGCACCAACCTTGTTTGTGAAAAAGAAAGATGGAACACTCACATTGTGCATAGATTATAGACAAATCAATAAAATAAGCATCAAGAATAAGCAATTCTTGCCAAGGATCGATGACTTGTTTGACCAATTAAGAGGTGCTACAATATTTTCCAATATTCACTTGAGGTTTCGATACCATCAGGTCCAAATTAAAGATGAAGACATACACAAGACAACCTTTAGGAGAAGATATGGTCACTATGAATTTGTGGTGGTGCCATTTGGGCTTACGAATGCACAAACCACTTTTATGTGCTTAATGAATAACGTATTCATAAAGTTATTGGATAGGTTTATGCTTGTTTTCATCGATGATATCCTAATCTATTCCTATAATAGGGAAGAGGATGAAGAACATCTCAACCTAGTACTCCAAGTACTAAGAGAACATCAACTCTATGATAATCTTAGTAAGTGTTTCCATAAACAATTCCATTACTTAGGCCATGTTATTTCTGAGGAAGGAGTGGTAGTCGATCTTGGAAATATTAAAGCCATCATGGATTGGCCTACCCCAAAGGATGTATCTGATATCAGATCATTTATGGGCCTAGAAGGATATTATAAGAGGTTAATAAAGGGATTCTCCAATATTAGTTTCCCAATGATCTCCCTTCAAAAAAAGGGGGTTAAATTCATCTGGACATCAGAATATGAAGAAATATTTCAAGAGCCAAAATACCATCTAACCAATGCACTTGTACTAAATATTTCAGATGAAAAAAAAGCTTCCTTGTGTGTATATATTCCTGCAAGGAATGACTCGAAGGGGTCCTTATGCAATAAGGACATGAGATTTTCTACAAATTCAAAAAGTTGAATGAGCATGAAGTCAATTATGTGAACCCCAATACAGAATTGGTTGTTATAGTGTGTGCTTTAAAAATGTTGAGGCATTACCTTTTAGGTAGAAGATTTGTACTTATGACTGTTAGGTAGCTAGAGAGGTAGTGTGGGGGCCCAGAGGGCCCAAAATGATAATAGTGGAGGCCATTCAATGTAAGGTGGACTAGGTCCACTATATTATTAAATAAGGCCTACTATGGTAGTTAGATATAATAAATGGGTAGTTAGATATAATAAATGTAAGAGGACTTCTTAGAAGGTTCTACTTCTAGAAGATTCCTACTTTAGAAAGTTCTTAGGTGATGGTAGAACTATATAAAGGGGTTCAAACAATCTAAGGGGACATGAAGAGAATTATTTTATTGTGAGTTTTAGCTCAATAGGAGGATTCCCCCTCGAAGAGCCAAGTGAACAAGAGAGGATCCCTTCCATAATAGGATCCATTATATGGTGTTTCCCTACCTCAAGTGTTTTGATATAATAAAGTGTGTTTCTTCTATATTTCTCTCTGGATCTATTGTGTATTCAATATTTGGGGTGATATTTTTTATTCATTTCTTTGGTTCTTAACAATTGGTATAAGGGGGATGAAATGTTAGGTAGTTAGAGAGGTAGTAGTGGGGGCCCAGAGGGCCCATAGTCATAATAGTGGAGGCCATTCAATGTAAGGTGGACTAGGTCCACTATATTAATAAATAAGACCCACTATGGTAGTTAGATATAATAAATGGGTAGTTATATATAATAAATGTAAGAGGACTTCTTAGAAGGTTCTACTTCTAGAAGATTCCTCCTCTAGAGTGTTATTAGGTGATGGTAGCACTATATAAAGGAGTTAAATAAATGTAATGGGACATGAAGAGAAATATTGTATTTGGATCTAAATCTCAATAAGAGGATGCCCCCTCGAAGAGGCAAGTGAACAAGAGAAGATCCCTTCCATAATAGGATCCATTGTATGGTGTTGCCCTACCTCAAAGGTTTGGTATAGTAAAGTGGTGGTTTTCTATATTTTTCTTGGTATCTATTTTGGTGATTATATTTGTATATATGTGGATATATTGATATATTTTTGTATTTAAGTATTTGGAGCTAAACAATTGGTATCAAATCACTTTCCTTGGCCAAAGAAGGGAAGAAATGTTTGCTCTTTTTGCAGAAATTTTATAGGGAAAAAAAAGAGGGCGGCGCACTTCAGGTTAAGATATGAACTTTTACGAGCTAAATTTGGCAAAAAAATTGGGTAATTGAATTACTCTCAGAAAAATACCAAATTTCAAAAAAAAGATCAACCGAAACAAAGTCCATGAATTTAAGTTATGAACATTTTCAATTCAACAGTTTTTTAGGTTTTTTTCGAAAAAACCCGCGATTTTCTGTCGTAACTTATTGTTCTATTTTTTTATCTTTTCATGATTGACGTGGGACCGAATATTTAATAGGGTTCTCAGATGGCTATTTCCTCTCAAACCCTCAAATAAATTCTACAAATTACTGAAGCGTTCAAATCCCAATTGTATGTCACATTAGATTCCAAATTGGATGACTTTGTAGATGTCCTCACAAACGACCTCAATGATAGTTTTCATAGTATTCAAGATTCATTAGATAGCATGTAGGATATATTTCTTACGGCGGACATCAAGGATGAATATAATCAATAAATATGTGCTTGGTATGATTTGGAGGCCGATTGTGATGATTGGTATATGGATAGTTGTCATTTTTGGGATGACAACCATTTTCATATTTTATTTCATGACTCTAATACACCTTCTGTAGAGAGCATCAATGTGAAAAATAGGGAGCCAATGATTATGACCAATTTCCATCCTGCATATTCTACAGTGGTATTATTCATTCCATATTCTGCTACAACCTTTTTCCACTATGTGAATGGATCTTCTTATTTGGATCCACATGACAAGTGTCAGTATTTGGAGCATCATTTTGAGTTGGTTATTGGGTTCCAAAATATTCCACAAGGAGTTCAAATGAGCACTTGGACATGGGACCTGGGCTTACAATGGCGGTTGGACTACTTCAGCATGGTGGCTTTCCGTTCTACATGGGACCTTGGTTCTCCAGTCTTCTTCAGCATTATGGTCCACAATTATCCATGGGACCTTGGTATATGGTTGTACATCAAGCATTGAGGACAATGCTTTCATAAGGGGGATGGAATGTTTGGTGGCTATAGAGGTAGTAGTAGGGGCCCAGAGTGCCCATAGTCATAATAGTTAAGGTCATTCAATGTAAGGTGGACTAGGTCCACTATATTATTAAATAAGACCCACTATGGTAGTTAGATATAATAAATGGGTAGTTATATATAATAAATGTAAGAGGACTTCTTAGAAGGTTCTACTTCTAGAATATTCATCCTCTAAAATGTTCTTAGGTGATCATAGCACTATATAAAGGGGTTCAAGCAATGTAATGGGACATGAAAAGAATTATTGTATTGTGAGTTGTATCTCAATAGGAGGATGCCCCCTCAAAGAGGCAAGTGAAAAGGAGAGGATCCCTTCCATAATAGGATCCATTGTATGGTGTTTCCCTACCTCAAGGGTTTTGATATAATAAAGTGTGTTTCTTCTATATTTCTCTGTGGATCTATTGTGTATTCAGTATTTGTGGTGATTATATGTGTATATCTATTCAGGTTCTTAACAATGACATACCATAGTGGGTTTAGGTATTTGTTTGACCAACCAAAACTCAATGTGAGACAAGCTAGGTGGATGACTCTCCTTACTGAGTTTGATTTTGAAATAAAATGTATCAAAGGAAAGGAGAATAGGGTGGTTGATTCCCTTAGTAGAAGTATGAAAGTGGTTCACTTGACAGCTATCAGGGCCAGTGAATCAGAAATCAAACAGAGAGTCAAAAGTGCACAAGAAACATGTGCATTTTTATAGACTGTGGCATCATACCTAAAGCAAGATCCCATGGGACTGAAGTATGAAGGTTATTAGATGCTTAATGATGGCTTGATGACTTACAAGGGAAGATTGTATATTCCAAATTGTTATGACTTGAAGAGGTTCATAATGGAAGAACTACACAAAAGACCATGTGTTGGTCATGTTGGTTATTAGAAAATGATCACGACCACTAGGAAACAATTTTACTAGCCCAGAATGAAAAAGGACATAGTTTATTACTTAGCTAAGTGTCTAGAATGTCAACAAGTCAAAGAAGAGAACCGAAACCCAGCAGGGTTGTTGCAGCCCCTACCAATTTCCGAATGGAAAAGGAAAACCATCTCCATGGATTTCATCATAGGATTACCAAGATCAACCAAACAAAATGATGCCATCATGTTAGTTGTGGACAATCTGAGCAAGGTTGCTCACTTCATACCCACCAAGTAAAATTGAAAGGTAATAGATATTGCCATCACTTTCTTGAAAGAGATATTCAGACTGCATGGCATGCCTAAGGAAATTATATCCAACATAGATACAAAGTTTACTTCAAACTTTTGGAAATCTTTGTTTGTTGGTTTTGAAACAAAATTGCTCTTTAGTACAACCTATCATATTCAAACTAATGGGTAGACAAAGAGGGTAAACCAATTATTAGAAGAGATGGTGAGGATGCATGTAATGCATCAACCCAAGAAGTGGGAGGACTACCTACCACTAGTAGAATTTGTGTACAACAATGGCTATCAAGAGTCATTAAAAATGATCCCTTTTGAAGCCCTCTATGGAAGACAATGCAACATTCCAAAAAGTTGGAACAACCCAATAGACAAAGTTATGATTGCACTAGATATGCTAAAGGAAATGGAAAAGAAACTAATTCAAATCAGACAATATATGAAGATATATTGGGATAGACAAAAGAGATATGCAGACTTGAAAAGGACTCCTAGAGAGATGAAAGTAGGGGATCATGTGTATCTCAGAGTTAGACACAGTAAAATATAGCCGAGGATGGGAGTTTGTGCCATGCTGGCACCTCAGTATTTTGAATTTTTAGAAAGAGTGGGGCCAGTAGCCTATCGGCGAGCACTTCCTCCCATGGTGAAGGAACATAATGTTTTCCAAGTTTATTTATTCAAGAAGTATGTACATGATTCTAATAATATTATTAAATGTTATGTGATTTAGGTGAAACCCGAGGGATAATTATTGCCAGAACCTCCATGCATAATAGATAGGAAGGAAACCCCACACAGGAATATAACCATTTCACAGGTCAAGGTGCAGTGGAAACACTTTGGCCCAAATGAGGCTACATGGGAAATGGAGGATGTCATGAGACATGCATATCCATTTTGTTTACTTCTATACATACAGAGCACATCAGCAAATAGAACATAGAGTATGATGTTCCTTTAAGGGGGAGGGGATTCTAATACCCCTATTTCCCCCAGTTTGTAAATATAACTATAACTAGATAAGCGACTACGGTGGAATAAATATGTATGAATGTTCGATTCGATGCATCTATGTATAAAAGGGTCAATGTATGAATTTTATGTTATTCATAGAAATTGGATATGTGTTGCACAACTGCTGGAAAGGGGGATTTTTTCCAAGATAGACCATGGATGCTATGAGAGAGATGGTGAGGGGAAACCAAGAATGGTTGAGATGAGCATCACCAGACCAGTACCTACCGAGTATAATTTCTCAACAATCCTATGACCCAAAAATGAATTACCAGTAAGGCTGGTAGTTGGAAGGCCATCTTCAATAGTTAATGAGGAGATGGGGCATGGTACCCATTTGTAAGGCTTCCAGGTATGACCACAAATTGGGATTTGAACCCATGCAACCTTTCTTAGGAAGGAAAGAAAGGAGGTAATTCGGGGAACAAGATAGATATGCAAAGATAATAGAGTAGAGAGAACAATCTGGACAAGAGAAGCATGCTTTGACTCTGGAGTAGAGAGAAAAGTTGAAAAGAAATACTTTTTTGGTTGTGAGAAAACTAGGGCAAGGTTTCTCTACAAGCTGTTAAACGAGGCTAATGAGAGACTAAGAAAGTACTCATGTAGACCTCCTTACTTGGAATAAAGGAAATTGATTTCCAATTTCTTTTGGGAGGAGAGTAACCTCCATCCCTGACTATCATGGAGAAAAGAGAAAGAATCTCTCTCAGAGCATCATGGTATAGCTTGAGGGTGTCCAGTGGTAAATCCATGAGGAGTGATTGTGCCTATGGTTGGGAGGAAATATGCACCCCTTTTAGCAGTCGATTCACATTTTCGAGTTTTGATAAGTATTTTCATACTTTGTGTAATATATTGGATGTGATGATTGAATGTTTGTGTTTATGGTTAAGTCTTGCAATATTTCAACAGTTATTAGAGATCCTCTTTTTCTTTTGTAAACTTCTATATTTACATGGTTTTCAATTTATCTCAGTTCAGCTACTAGAGAGTTACAATAAGTGAATCTGAAGGAGAGTCGGGGTAGGATTGACTGAAACATCTAAGTCCTTCCAAGCCTTTAAAGTTTACCTTAGAAGAAATGTTGAATTCGACTTTGTGGGAGAAGGGATCTTCCTTCATATTATCCACCCACATGACTGAGGGCTCATTCCCTTGTCGTTAAGCCTTTTTTTGACAAAAGGATTTGTTCTTAGCTCACAATATTTCCCAAAGGACCCATATGCCCAGGGTCTAGGAACCCCTCTCTAAACTCGAAAGGATCGAAGCTACTTTGGCTTCGAGACTTTGGGACTTGTGGTTCCACAATCCTTGAAAATAGTCGAAGGATGGAGTTGTGAACTAATGAGGGTTTTATATCTGGGGCTCTGGTGGATACCTCTCCCAGTCATTGGATCGGACTTAGGAAGGGTAGCATTAAGCACTTTGGCAAGTTCCACTTTGGGATAATAGGAATTCTCTAGCATAGAAACTCTCGAATGTCAGAGTCATGAAGTTAATCAGGATCGTTGAAAGGGGAGGGACCCATTTCCATAGATCAACGATTATTCAAAATTTCGGGTATTCAATGGTATAGGGACATGAAAATTTCCTCAGATCTCTGCAATTCACAGTAAATACTAGTCATGAATGCTAGGTACACGTGGTGATAGATAAGGCAGGGTCCAAAGAGGAAGCTAGAAGATACACACCGAACTCCTGAATATTGAACTTCTAAAGTGACGTGGACCATCGATCCTCAGATCCTTCGATATCACTCCCAACCGTCGATCTGAGGAGACCACCCTCAACTACCCAACCAACCGAGAATGTGTTGTGGAGAGACATGTGGCCCCTAATTGTCCCTTGTAAAATGTTGTCCGTTGAACTAGAGCCGTTGGATGAGAGGGTACATGGCAAGAAATCCTATAGTCTGGAGACTTCGTACTCTGAGGGAACTTGACCAAGAGTTTTCAAGGTCTCAAAACTCTTAAAGTCATCAAAGTAGAAGTAAATCTTGACCATAGGTTAGAATAGGACACATGGCGCTAGATACGAGAGTCCAAAGACTTGGCTCTATGGGGGATTCACAATGTCGGGAGTTGGAAATATCCAAACTCTAGAGTTGTCAAGTAATGAGAGTCGTAGATCTAAGTATATATGTGGACTCTTACCGACCATGAGATAAAAGGCCTAGGAAACTATCAATCCAAGATGATGTGGCATCCTGATTCATTAGAGGTGACGTGGACCCACATTACGCGTGCCACATGTCACCTAGATATGGATAATTCACCAACCCCTTATGTCTATTAGACCATGACATATGTTACTCCTAATGAGGACACGTGTCACCCCTTGACCCTCGATGTGTTTCAACATCTGTTTCATGCCCGCCTGGCCAATGTGGCAAGTGACATGTGTGGGACTCCGAGAGTCTAGTTAAATTTGAGAGTTCAGAAGATTTGGGTGCAGTATAGTAAAGGGATGTTCAATTAATATCGTCGATTGCAAAACATCGAATGTTCAACGACTATCGTCGATCTCCGAAACTCCAAAAATGTATGACGTCAACTACTGATTGTCGATTGTCGAATGTCGAAAAGGGACGTTTAACATAAAACGTCTAACGTCGATCACCGAAGGGATAAGGCCACATGTCGAGATTTTAGGACTTTGGGGATTAGGAAAAACTAGTGTTCAACGTCAAACACTAATGACCCCAACTAGCAAAGCATGGGTAACTTTGGGAGGCCATAACTTGTAGACCAGAGATTGGATTTTAGTGGGTTGTCTATCATTAAAAAGCTCGTAACGAGAAGTAACCAATGAAGATCCCAGAATTAGGATTTGAGATAGTTAGGTAAGAAAACAATTTGATCCCGATACCTAGAAAGGGTATTTAGGGGTCAGGTATGTTACAATAGAGATATAGTAGATTGTAACAGTGTTTGTGATTCATAATATTAAATTATTTTTTTCTTCAATTCATTTTCAATATTTTCTTGTAGAGATTTAGTATTTTCTTGTACATATTTTGGATTTAGGATTGCGAACACACCAATATAGAGAAATATGCATTCAAATAGCTTTCTCAATTTGATATCAAAGCTTGCCTTGGCATTGAGGATGCTACCAGTTGAAATAACTATCGTCTAAGAGATGGATGTTTCCATATGCCTAGATTGTCTGTCTGTTGATATATGATTTGCACCTGTGATTTCATATTTCCTAGGGAAGAAGATCTTTATGATGTTTGATAGAGATATATGTAGCATTCATAACATGTATTCTGCAACTTGCTACTAGGGAATCGGAGATCTGGTGTATTCTCCTCTCCATTGTTGTGCTCTCGTGGTGTAGTCACAAGGTGAAAGAAAGTCCATCAAGGGTCATGTTCCAATAGAATGAGATCTAAACTACGGATGGACATTATTCCTTACACAATAATGATTGAATCCAAGATCAATGTAATTTGAAAAATCAAAGTGGTGTAACTAAAGTATTTTTCGTTTTCAATGGGGGAAGATTGATTCAGAGAACAATAGCAATGACAAAAAAACAAAAGAATCTCAATCGAGGGTCAATGTCTTAGAAGGTATTTTTTGTTTTGTTTTGAAAATTTTAGATAGAGAAAGGTATTTTTTGTTTGGGTTTGATAAGTTTAGATAGAGAATTTTTTCCTTTGAACATGGATTTAACAATTTAGAAAAATCGATTGCCCTCAATTTCCATACATGGAAGGTAAAGATACAATTGTAGTTAATGAATAAAAATTTATAAGGTATAGTGAAAGGTACCTAAGGAGAACTTACAAATGTTAAACAATTGGTTGAGTGGAAAAGTAGAGATGACAAATCTATGTCGATTATTGTACTTGTTCTTTCATAGATATAGTTACACCACTTGTTTGGTGAAAAATTGTAAAAGACATTTTTTCTTTAAAATTATAAGCGCTTAGACTTAAAATTCATAATGAGAAATCTATGTCTAATCATGTAAATAAATTGAAGTCTTTTGTAACAGAATTAATAGAATTTGGTGTTAAGGTAGAAGATGAAGACACAAAAACCATTTTGTTAAATAGTCTATCTTCAAGTTTTAACAATGTTGTCTTTACTTTAAGTCAAATGTGGTCACAAACATTGGATGAGATGATGTCATCACTTTTCGAAAAGGAAAAGAGGCTAAATGCAAAGGATACAAAAGGTGATTATCAAACAGAAATGTGCTCACAAACATTGAATTATATGATATCATCACTTTTGATAAAGGAAAAGATGTTGAATGCAAGGGATACAAAAGGTGATTCTCAAACAGAAATTGCACTATTTTCAAAAAGAAGGATGGGAAAGAGAAAGGTAAGACTTTGGTCATACAAAGTGGAATTAAGAAAACCATGTCATTGGTCTCATAAAAGGGAATCTCTCAAACTTTTTTAAAACGATGATGAATAAGTAAATGGTTGTAGAGTTAGTTGAGACATGCATGTGGATTGCAGTCTACTAGTGGTTATGAGACATGCTTGTGGATTGATGTCTAGTAATTTACTTCGGGATATTCATGATTCAAAAGTTCGGGGATGTGAAATTTGGAAACTAGAGAATTCAACTTAGGAGATACACCTTTATGAGGGTTATGAGGTAGTTTGATGGAGGTCAACCTAAACTCTTTTTGAAAAAAATAAAACTTCTAAAAAATGTTTGATTATGTTTCTTGTTGTGTATTTAGTGTTTGTGCCATTTAAAAATATTTTGTTTTCCATAATTTAAACCTTAATAGCTAATCTTTACATTAATGTAATAAGTCACATTCTATTAATGACAAATTAATTTCTAATTTAGAAATCTTTTATTTTCCATAATGTAAACCTTAATAGAAAATGTTGGAATTAATACTTACATTAATGTAATATACATTAAGTCACATTTTATAAATGACAAATTAGTTTGTGAGTTGTTAAATATGGTTGACATATTCTCTCAACCTTCCTCCTAAATTAGAAATAAACTAGATCCCATAACAAACTAAAAACTCTATTATAATAGAGTTATAGTATATTGTAAAAATATGTGTGATTCATAATATTAAGTGTATTCATAATATTAGGTGTATTTATTCTTCAATTCATTTTCAATATTCTTTTGTAGAGATTTAGAATTGGAAAAAGACCGACATAGATTCTACATTCAAGTAGGTTTCTCGACTATTATCATTTTGTATTCATGCATTTTCTAGTGGCCGTTCATAACAATGTGCTATATTGTTGTTGTTTAGAGTAGTTACATTCAATTAGGTTTCTTGATTATTATCATTTTGTATTATGCATTTTCTAGTGGCCGTTGATAACAATGTGCTATATTGTTGTTGTTTACAGTAGTTATATTAATGTAGTAGATATAATATTAAATAATTTAGTATAATACAATGAAAATTTTCATCATTTCTTTTATTTAATATTAGAAATTAAACTATATATATATATATATATATATATATATATATATATATATATATATATATATATATATATATATATATTCTAATTAAAATTAAAATTAGTTTGATTTTTTTTTTTTAATTTTAGTTTAAATAAATAATTTTGATTATAAAAAAACTCATAAATATTTTATTTTATACATATTATTTCAATTATATAATTAATATATTGGTTTTAAATTATTATTTCAATTAAATAATTAATATATTTGTTTAAAAATATTATTTTAATTAAATGATTAATATATTTATCTTTAATTATTTAATTAATTTGTTATTTTCTTTAAAAACAAATATTATATTAAACTAATTGAATATATATGTTTCTACCCATATAGAAAAAAGGACTCATTCATCTTTTTTCAATTTTATCCCTACTGGAATATCCCTTAAAAAAAAATTCCATACAAAGCCTTCCACTTAGTTTCTATCATTAAAAAAAACATTGTTAATTCTACTATTTATATCATTTGCTTACTACGGATTTTCCTTATAATTTGAATTACATAGCATTAGATTCTTCACCATAGACAAATTCATAAAGTTCGAATGCCCCTATTGGGAGTTGTAAGGCTTCCTTGTACAGTTTGTTTGCAACCATGCTCAATTCCTTGTAGATGTGCTGGAATGAAAGCCATTTGAATTGACTCATATGGTGCTTCAGGTAATTCAATAAAGGAGCTAGGCTCACAATCATTCTATTTACCCTTGAGTAAGCTTAATCTATTGCCAGTTTTGAGTCTCCAAAATTGGTATTTTCTTAACTCTTTTGTCCTGAGCAATGAATAAAAACGTTATGAAAGAAACTAGCTCTGCTCTATTGTTTGAACCCCTCCCAAGGGTATAGTGAAGGTGGAAATTTATGGAGATTTACTTCCATTCCCATGGCATGTCAAAAAAATATCAAAATAGTTTTCAATGCAAAATAATCACATGACGTACCTTGAATGAAGCATAAGACGTTGTCTACGAATAGTAGGTGGGACAAAGATCCCACTCTGGATAATTTTACTCCTTTCAACCTTCTTCTATACTTTTCATCGACTATCATTCTTCCTAGGGCCTCAATAATGAGAAGGAAGAGAGAAGGTGCTAAGGGGAAACTGTGATATAGTCCTCTAGTGGATGAAAAGAAACTGGGAGGGGGGGCATTATTGGAGGAATTATATAATAATATAATTCCTCCAATAATGTCGCCCCTGCCACCCTCTATATAGAAGCATTATTGGAGGAATTATATTATTATATAATTCCTCCAATAATGCCCCCCTCTATATAGAGGGTGGGAGGGGAGGCATTATTGGAGGAATTATATAATAATATAATTCCTCCAATAATGCCCCCCCTCCATATAGAGGGTGGGAGGGGACGCATTATTGGAGGAATTATATAATAATATAATTCTTCCAATAATGTCTCGCCTCCCACCCTCTAATGTCCCCCCTCCTACCCTCTATATAGAGGCATTATTGGAGGAATTATATTATTATATAATTCTTCCAATAATGTCTCCCCTCCCACCCTCTCAAACTGGGTGGGAGGGGTGGCATTATTGGAGGAATTATATGGGACTTATGTCCAATCGGGTTATTAGTGGGAGCATCCAAAGCTAGACTACCCACCTAAGAGAAATCCTCCTCTTTCATTTTGGAACTGAGAGAATACACATTCACATTTTTTTGGGAGCCCCTCTATGGAAACAAGAGAACCATCCAAAAAAGTTGAGGACATGAATGAATGAATGAGAGAAGGGAGAAAGGGGGAGAACAAGGGGAGTGCATGGAGGGGAAGGGATACGACAGGGAGGCACACCGAGGGATGGGGGAGGGTGTGGAGAAGAGAGTGGTATGGGGGTTCAAGGAAGGGGGATGAGGGGGAAAGAACTCCACCTAGGGAAACTAGAGCACTCACAGGGATTTCAAATGCATGGGAATGAGAGCGGGGGGACTGAAAATCAGTAACACAAGGAAAAATACTTGTATCAACTTTCACATCGACTACCTCCTTCTTCTCCTAAACATCCTTATATCTAGGGTCAACATCATCCCCTGCCAATATCGAGAAACTTGCTAAAACTTTTGAAAATTGTTTGGCTTCTTCTACCTTTGAATGTGCAAATACGACCTTTTTTACCCAAGTATTTTCACCTTTTCCATTTGGGGATGCGACCTACTATAGTGGGACTACAAATGGATCACTTCATGGAAATAATACAAACAAAGAAACAATTTGCAATAGTTTATTATTTTAAGCCATTTATGCTCACCCATAACAAGGTCCAGTTCTTCCACAATCCTGTCACATAAGTCCACTTCGACAAGAATCCATGCCCATCACCAATCCAAGCTAGATTCCCATAAGGAATTCAAGCAACAGAAAGTATCAATTTTATCCCATACAACTCGAAGGAGGGGTTCGTTCCAGGACTGCATTGGTAACCATGGAAATATATCCCACGCACACATTATCGATAATGAAGCATGGAGAGAGTCAAATCTTACGCCCAATTTCTATAGAATGAGGCGAGAAGGGCCCTAATGCCAATTCTTATGCAAAACAATTTCCACACCAACCTCTGAAGTGAATTTGAAACAGATCCATCCTCTAAGAAGAATATGCAAAGTATGGGGGCCCGTTGCCACAAAATCTACCTACAAGGGTTTTACCATAGAGAGAGGGGATGCCTTATAATGCTACATCATGTTTCACAATCATTGCTGATCCAAGTGGATATCGGTGGTCACCCACCTTTTTCTTATTAGTTTTTGTAGTTTAAACTTCCATGGCCATTTTGAGAGCCTAAATGAAGGTTTTTAAGGATCAAGTTTCTCATTGATAGCTAAAGGCATGATTGAGTCCCCAAAATGAATCTTCTCGATGGTACCTTTCCAACGGGCTATCATGTGCCTTAAACGGAGATCGTATGCAAAAGTTACAACTTCATGAAATTGACATACTAACTTACCCAAATGGAGCCCACATGACTTTTGGCACTTCTTCTCCTAGGGTTAGATTTTTGGATATCTAGAGTTTTTGGCATTCCTGTTTATTATAAAAAGGTCTTCAGAGCCTCGTTGTAATCATCTTCTTGCGAATGCGAGTAACCTCCACATCTCTTCTCAAAGATAAGTTGTCACCATTATAGTGGGTCTTTCACTTTGTAAGTTGCCACCATTATAGTGAGTCTTTCACTTTGTATTTTTACAGTTTTTTTATATTTTTTTCATTAATAGAAATCGTGTATTATTGTATCTCTGTGTTTATGGTTGCATCTATGATACATTTTTGTTATATTGGATATCTATAATATGTGCATTTTTTTATTACATCTCCGCTCTTATTTCATGCCTAAACTAATTCATATCAATTGCATACTTTACAGGTCGAGCTCTGATATATGTACGTGAAGAGGGTATACCATTATATTCCTGGGAGAAGGGTTGGAATTTGGATTCCTCTTTACTCGTCAAACAATTTTTTTTTTTGATGTTTTGAGTTTCTATATTTACTCTCAAGCATCTTTCTATCTAAAATTGTGCCCTTCAACAATGAATTTTTTATAAGAAATTAACACATTAATAATGATATTTTGACTAAAAAATTAGTCTTCCATAAAAATCTCTATCATGTCCTTCAACAATGAAGTTTTGATAAATAATTAACACATCAATAATAATGTTTTGACTAAAAAATTACCCTTCCATAAAAAAAATTATAATTTTATAAAATATGATATAAAAATATCTACAAATCCTATAAACTAAGGTTAAAACAAGTTAATAAAAAACACTTATTACATAACATTGATGATTTAGTAATTCTATATAATTGTGAAGTCCCAATTTTAAGATTTTTATAAAACTAGAAGGAAAATAAAGTGATGATTATGATGATTAACATCCACTAAGACCTAATTGGTCTATCGGACCTTAACCTTAAGAGGGTAAGTGATTACTTTTGATTCTTTAGAATTTTGTTTCTGTGCTCTAAAAGCATTAAGAGAAGATTTCCAAGATCACCATACTTTTGTTGAGTTAAGAGGTTAGGAAGATTGGTAGTGTGATAAATATTTTGAAAATGAGATCTAATATGGGTATAGGCTGAACAATCTAAGAGAAAATGATTTTCATCTTCAACCTTTTTAGTGTCACAAAGGTGACACACTCTTTCATCCCATGACATTTTAGGAATTGACCAACACCCAGTTTTACTATGGAGCATATTTAAAAGTAACATCATAAATATTAATTTAATATATAGATTTTTAGATTTTAATATATAAACTTTATACAAATAATACTTTTAATTTTAATTGTGTTGTAAAGAAGCAATTAGTATCAAATACATAATGCTAATTATAAATTGCACCTTTATTTACCATACTTATTTTTCTCAATATAATTAAAAATAAGAATAAAGAAAAACAAAAAACTCACAAACATATCTCCAAAACATCAAACATGCAAGATTCAGCTGATGCCAAATTTACCCAGTGCCCAATACTATTTCCCATGCTTATATAGGTAGGTGGGAAATTGGGCATGGTAGTTTTAGTGAAGCAGTTGAAACAAACAAGAAAACTCATTATTCTACTTGAAATTGAAATATTACGAGTGGGTTCCTCCAACAGGACAAGATTATTTTAATGGTTAATTAGTAAAATCTTCACTTAGACCTTTTAATTTAAAATGTTTATCATTCCCACATTTATTTATTTTTTATTTAAAAAAAACACACTCCAAATATCACAAGTGGATTCCTCCAAGACTACAGTATTATTCTCTTGATGGTAAAAGTTTCACTTAGAGATGTTAAATTCAAATGTTCATCATTCCCACATTTAAATACTTTTTTCTTTTTTTTTTAAAACACAAAATGAGATCCATGGCTCCTATCGTTCAAGCTCAATTATAAAACAAAACAAAGTTGTATCTAAGAGAAGTGGGATTGAAATTACCTATGAAGTTTATGAATTTTGTGGTTATGAGACCGTTTGAAAATAATCTCCCAAAAAATATCCATTTGCAATGTTCAAATCCTTCACCATGGGGAAGAAAAGACGCTCTTTCAATAGTTAACAAGCCCTCTTTATTTATTGTGTCCAACATAGAATCCCAAACAAAAATAAAGTCGGAAGTTGAAGATAAATCAGGAGTGGGCATAGTAGCTTTAGTGAGGCAGCTGAAACAAGCAAGAAAGTTCATTATTCTACTTGAAATCTTATAAGTAAAGTGGATTGCTCTAAAAGAATAGCATTATTTTGATTATTTTTTGGTAAAAGCTTCATTCAAGGCTGTAAATTTGAAACGTTCATCATTTCCATATTTAAAACTTTTTGTATTTAAAAAAAAAATAGAGAATGAAATCCATTGCTCACAATTTCAAGCCCAATTATAAAAAAAACTGCATCTAAGAAAAGTTGAAATCGAGATTGAAATTACTGATGATCAGTATATCCATGGCTCAGTGTACAGAGGGATCATACTTCTAAAACATCACAAATTCAAAGTTATAGGGAAATCTGGTCTCCTCGCCTAAGATATCTTCCCTGAAGTCTAACGACTCAACTTCCATTAAAAAAAGGAACGAAAATATGCCACTAACACGTTAAGTCATGCCAGGAACTGAGATCGATGGGGGTTCAAAACGGATTTGGAGGGAAGCCACCTCGAGGATCCTGTCATAAACAGAGTGACACAATTAAAAAAAATGAAAAAAGAGGGGCAAAGGGTCATCGATTGACCTGGCCCCAGGACCAAGGAACTATAGGACCTATGCATTAAACCACATTCTTATCCCTTTTTAAACAATTTTTTTATAAATGAATCAAAATAAACCTTAAATTTCTTCTACTCAAAATCCAAATAATATATGGAATCATTTTATGTGCAATATTATTTTAAGACAATAATCTATGGAAAGGTTTTTAGAATTAAAGTTTTCTACTGCTTCGGAATTATAAGATAGTAGTATTTATTCAATGCAATAATCCTTTTTATTTTGAAATAGGGAATATATTGTTGACCTCTTATATATAGCTTTAATTTAAACATATTATTAATTTAGGTGTTTTTAAGTAATTCAAAATAATAAAAAAGATTCAATCAACATTTTTTTTTTAAATTTCAAAAGAATCATGGTTTAATTATCAATTATGTTTAACAGTTAATAACATATATTTTCTCCTTACGAATTACATGCTAAAATCCATGCTAAAATCCATAGCAGATAAAATATGAATACCTTTCTAAAATTTAGCAGTCAAATTTGTACAGATGGATCCCTTGTCTTACTACTACATGTTGTGAGCAAACTTTGCTGAGTAAAATATTTCAACCTTATACATAAAAGAGCTATGCCATTTTTCTTCCAAGTTCCAAATAAGAAAGGAGAGGATTTCAGGAATAACCAAATGTAGTATAAAATCAATTTCAAGATGAATCATTTAATTCCATTAATTTCCCACCATCTCTATTTAATACCAATTTGGTCGAGAAATCAAATTTGAAGTAAAAATCGTCGAATAAATATTTTAATGGTATGAAAATTCTGCAATCGGAATCTGGATTCAATACGTTTGATTAATGGCTAGTATGGCTGATCCTAATGAGCGGACTATGTATAATGCAACATAAATTAAAAACGTAGATTCGAATGCTATGTAGGATGCCACGTCAAATTAGGATAACTTGTAGAGGGACTGAAGAGGGAACGACAAATAGATTTCATAAAGGTTTTAAATACGGATATCAGGATTTGGAGAAAAACATGAAGTATTCATAGTTTAGATGTCTCCATTCTTGATATCTGGATTATCAATAAATCTGGGCCTAATGGTGGATGATCTAGATTTCATATTTGGTAAATTTCAAATTTTAAAGTTAAAGAGGGATATCCAGATATTCATATATCCAGAAAAAATGTAGTGTGAAGAAATAACCTTTAAATAGAAATCTCAGATCTTGGATAGGAAGGATAATCCATCGGCTTCAATCAATCGTGGTTGTTGATCATGGGAAAAGAACAGATCTTGATCGTTGGTTTTCCCTCTAAGTGAACTCTGGTCGTTGATTTATGTACTGCAGGAACACATCATGACAAGTTTATAATATTCAATTCTCCCAACAAGGTTTGTGTGGGAAGCACTCGGCGATATGGAACTATGAGTACAGGGCAAAATTTTGGTTGTTATCGCGTAAAAAAATATGGAATCTAGGTTAGCAGGATTTGGGTTAGCGATTAAAGCAAGAATAACGTGTCCAAATATCGGATTCCATGTCAGACATGACACATAAGGTACCATGTTGGATGCCATGTAGGATCAAATAGAAGTATCACACATTCGACATGTATTTGACCTCTAAGTAACTTTTTGAGGGATGTGGTATAAATTTTTCTATTTTCTCAATCATTTTGAATCCCTTTAAGTGGGCTTTCATCGCCTTCTATTGGACAAGGGTTTTCCAACAACTATAAATTTGTCGAGATCTAAGTTCCAAATTATGTTCTTTCATAAGTTATTTAAACCTTCATCGACTAGAGTATTTTCATTGCCATGTGGCATCCACGTGGCTCCCTGCCACCGAACACACCATATCATCATAGCATGCAAAGACTCACCCAACCCTAGGTTGATGCTTGTTTATCTCTTATAGTCCTATTAATTTATTTAATCATTATCATGATAAAATCTCACCTTTTACTAATCATTTTATCATTTATTTGATCTTTATTAAGGATAATTAATCTTCATTAAAATTAATTAACCACGTAAATTCTCTTTTTACTTGACCTAAATTAGTGGTCTAGTACTTTACTTTCACCTTGGTAATCCCATATTTATGGGTAAATTTAGTGTTAATTATTATATCAATACCTAGTCACCTAAACTTATTATCTAATCATATTACAAATTTGTACTTTTGTTAATTTTATTATAATATAATTATATTTAATTATATTCTAAAGTGAGGGTCTCATTTATATTATAAAGTGATGCAAATATAATTGATTATATTAGATTATAATATAATTAATTACATTTAATGTTTATATCAATATTTATGCAATCATTAGAACGGAACCAAATAATCCACACTTATATGTGATTAAGCATTAAATATTAAATTAAATTAAAAATATATATATAATATAATTAATTACCTTTAATGTTTATATCAATATTTATGCAACCAATGGAACAGAATGGAAGGATCCACACTTATATGTGATTAAGCATTAAATATTAAATTTAAAAAGAAAAAAGGGTTGACACTTTCTCACATACAAATATCATAATAAACTCATGTATAGTATATTATATTATGCCTCTTTTGGAAACACCCACTATTTCTTTAATTTCTATTAAGAAATGCAGTAAGGTCATTTCACAGACCGATAAGTTTGTTTTCTTTGTGATCCATGCTCACAGTAAGAAGAAGGTCACTTCCACATCCGTGACCTCTACACAGAGCCTATATTTATAGTAGAAGCAAGTGGATGAGATCATGGAAGAGTACAGATACATATTCTCTTGAAAATCATCTAATTGATATAACCCTCGGTGCACATTTTTCTAATGGACTAGTCTATCATCATTTGTTGATGGAAAATGACGAAATCAAGCATCAAGTCCAAGCGCTACTTTAAAAGGGGCACATCAAATCCATATCCTCCCCTTACAGAATCTCGATTGTATTGATGTAGAAGAAAGACAAGACCTAGTGGCTCTGCATTGATTACAAAGAATTAAACAAAATCCTAGTGAGGAACCGTTACCAAATTCCCCGAATTGATGACCTTCTTGACCAACTCAAGGGGGGAATTTTTTTCAGCAAGAGTGACCTAAAGTCTAGCTACCACCAGGTTCTCATCGAACCGACTAATGTATGGAAGACAATTTTCAAATCTAAAGAAGGTCTCTTCAAATGGATGGTCATGCCCTTTGGCTTAGCAAATGCACCAACAAATTTCATGAAGTTGATGGATGATGTATTAAGACCCTTCACCAACTCTTTTGTGGTGGTATATCTAGATGACATCCTCATCTTCAGTAGAACTTGGGAGGAACACATGAAGCATATTCAATAGGTTTTGAGCACTCTGCGACAACAAAACCTATATGCCAACTTGGAAAAATGATCCTGTGAGATGAACAGGGTCCAATACTTTGGCTAAATTGTTTATGAGCATGGGGTACATCTTGATCTAGCTAAATCCAAGTCATCCATGACTGGATAGCCCCGACCACACTAAGCGAGCTTCAAATCTTCTTGGGACTTGCCAACTTCTACCTACATTTCATGTTGGGATTCTCCCATATTGCATGGGCCCTTAGCCAAGTCACCAAGGGCGGTGGCAAGGAAAGGTTTGCATGGGAGAAGGCACAAAAACGAGCATTTTATTATCTAAAGCATCGCCTGTGCTCAACTACATTAATCCCCTTACCCGATCTGCAAAAACCGTTCGAGATTAAGACTGATCCATCCAACTATGTTGTAATAACAGTTATCACTCATCAAGGTCATCTAGTAGCATACCATAGTGAGACACTCTACGATACTATCCAGAAATACCCCACCTATGACAAAAAAATTGATTCCATTGTGCAAGCCTATATTTAATGGAAACATTACATTATGGAAAATGAGACAATCATCCACACTAATCACAAGCCTCTATAGTTCATATAGACATAGGGGAAGTTGCAGAATGTCTGCCATCAAAAGTGGTCCACATACATGCAACAGTTCCATCTCAATATCAAGTATAAAATAGGGAGCACAAATCATGTCACTGATTGCCTCAGTTGACCTTTCATTGCTGCACTCACCACCGTCCTCCATTATTGTGTAAATGAGGCATCTGAGTGGCCCCAACTTTATCAGTGAGATCTCGACTTCACCACCTATCATATCTTGGGTACATGCGTGACTTTCACCGATTTTCACATTCAGGATGGAGCGTTATGTCATGTGGGACACCTCTGTGTTCCCACAAGAGACTGTGAAAAAATGATTTGGGAGGCTCAGTACAGTCAGATAGAAGAACATTTTGGCATGGAGAAAACTGTGGTCATTCTACAGAAACATTTGTATTGGCCAAAACTTCAACAGAACGTAAGCAAGTATATTAGATCTTGGACTTCTTGTGCCATTTCCAAGCCAACCATCAAGAAGAAAGGCTTATACACCCCTATTCCTACTCTCGAGTGGCCTTGGGAATCCATCTCAATGAATTACATGTATGGCTTTTCGTCCACTGAGAAAGACAATTATTTCATATTTGCGGTGGTTGATCAATTTTTGAAAATGCCCATTCTCACAGCCTGCAAGAAAAGGGTATACCATTCTTTTCCAGGGATTTTCTCGTCTCAATAAAGAGGGTATAACATTCTTTTCTTGGGAGTTAGGAGCTAAAGGATCGGTGGGGTTATAAACTAAGACATCGAGGAAGAATGAGTAGGAGGGACCACCGAGGAAACAAAAAGAGGAGGAAGGGAGAGTTGTGCAAGAAGTTATGATGGATAAAGATAGGGAGGGAGATGAGGAGGTATCTTAGAAAACTCTCATTTGAAAAACGAGGGGGAGGATCTCGAGTCTCACGTGTACTTTCCATCTTTCCATCTGTGATGATCGATAGGTATCCATAGCTCATCTGTACAGGGGTCTCACGCTTCTAATGCATAACAAATTCAAAGTCAGGGGGGAATATGGTCTCCTCTCGTAAGAGATCTTCCCTGAAGTCTAACGGCTCAACTTCCATTAGAAAAAGGAAAGGAAATATGCCCCCTGGGACTCCAATAAATACATATGCCACAAACATGGTTAATTCATGTTAGGAACTAAGATCGAGGGGAGTTCAAAAAATCTTGGGAATGAAGCCACCTAGAGTATTCGTTAGTAAACGAAGTGACACAATTAAAAACAATGAAAAAAGAGGAGGAAGGGTCATCGACTGACCTGACCGCATGACCAAGGGAACTATATAACCTATGCATTAACCCACAGTCCCATCCATTTTTAAACAATTTGTTGTATAAATGAATCAAAATAAACCATAAATTTATTCTACTCAAAACCCAAATAATATATGGAATCATTTTATGTGCAATATTATTTCAAGACAATAATCTATGGAAATGTTTTTAGAATCGAAGTGTTTAATAGTATTTATTCAATGCAATAATCCTTTTTTTATTTTGAAATAGGGAATATATTATTGACCTCCTATATATATATGTCTAATTTAAACATTTTATTAATTTAGGTTTTTTTTTTAGTAAATAAACATAAAAATAAAAAAATTCAATTAACATTTTTTTTTAATTTAAGAAGAATTATTTTGATTATCAAGTATGTTTAATGGTTAATAACTTGTGTTTTCTTCTTGAAAATCATAAGTTAAAATTCGAAAGAGATAAGGTATGTATACCTTCCTATAATTTAACATTCAAATCTTTATGGGGAAGGGATACCTTGCCTTACTAAAACTACTACAAATTGTGAGCAAACTTTACTGAATAAAATATTTTCAACTATATACATAGAGCTGCTGTGATGGAATGCAGGTGAGTTGACAAGATCACACTAAGTGGCAGGTGCGAAACCCAGATCCAGATGATAGGCGATAGACTATGAATGAGCCACGTAAACTTGGGGTTCCCACTGGCGAAGTTTGAGGTTCCAAATTCGACATCCAAAAGATTGAATAAATGTCACGAATGTGAAGTGTTCGGATGGTGGATTCTGGATATCCGGAGTAATTTTTAAAATTTAAGGTCTGATCATTCGGGTTGTGAACAAATAAAAATTGGAGTTTTATATGCAAATCAAGCCAACAAAAATGGGTTTTTAACTAAATCTACAGCAAATACAAATAATACAATACATCTAAACAAGTCATTGCACTAGCAGTTAACCTCGTTAAAGAACAGTTCACCATAACTTCTTAGAAATTATAAAGAAAAATTAAAAGCATATGATAAAAAAATAAATCGATATGTACAATTCGAACTCAACAAGATTAACAAAAAGTATAATGAAAATTTATATATAAAATATACTTTTAAACAATAAAAATAAAAAAATTAAGGGGTTTTTTAATTAAAAAAAAAAAATCTAAAAATAAAGAAAAAATGTTATAGAGTCAATGTCACCTAAGCTAAACTTGATTAATTTATCATTTTAAATATAATATGAATTTTTATACTTTATTTTTATGATTATAATCATATTTATAATTTATTTTTATTATTATAATTATATTTATGAATAATTAATTATTTATTTATTATAAATTATTACACAAGAATCTAATATAAATATATTTATTGATTATGGATGATATTTTTCCTTTGTTAATATGTTAAAAATGTATTAATATAGAGATCATATTAACTTCCAAAGACACGTACCAATCCTCATATGAGAGTTACGAAATGAGCTATAATATCAAGAACAACTTCAATGAGATTCAATATTTTCACGAATGTTCTTCATGGGAGAAAAAATTCCAAAAACTTTTTCTACCCTTAATTTATGATTATCTTCGAAAAATTAATCAACTATCATGTTTCGATTGGAAATGTCTCAATTATCATGTGGAACGAAAGAAAAACTATTTTTAAGGATTTATTAAAGGTGTTGTCATTTCTTTTTCTTTGTCCTTTATTAAAGGATTTATTAAGGATTTAGGAAAAAATAATGTTTAAAAAAATTTCGAATACCATTCCAACTGAATTCCACCAACTACCATGTTAACCCAACAAATGGACAAAACAAGAAGATATTTTCATGGAGACTTTAGTCCCTTGTAGAAAGGGTACTTAGAATGAAGGACGGAAAGATGCAATAAGATATTTTCATGGAGACTTTAGGCCCTGGTCTCCATTTCCAATATGTCCAACAATTCATATAGAACACCAAGTTTAAATAATAATGGGTTTTACATTAAATTATTTACATTTTATTATAACAATTTATGTTAGGCATTTAATCTTTCTAATCACTCATGTAAATAGAATAATATATTTTCGATGTAATAATGTGTGAGTGCAAGAAGTTTGTGGCCTAAAAATTGGCGAGTAAATCAACACGGACGCGTACACATATGTAGGAGCGCACCCGTGTTCCTAAACCTATAGGTTTGGAAGTGGTCAAACCTCCATGAGGCTTGCCACGTAGGTTTAGTAGAAGAGACATCTATGCATTCCTAAGAACGCATGCACATTCCTAGGAATGCGTGTGTGTTACTAGGAATGCGTGCACGTTCCTTCTGTTAAACATTTTTAAAGGGTCACGACTGTGATTTGTGCTCATTGTGCAAAACTCACACTTGCGTTTTGACTCTCATTGAGAAAATAAAGAGGGACTAGAGAGGAGCAATAAAGGAAGGATCTTGCCACTTTGTCTAGGAATGTTTGATTTATCTTATTTTTAGCCCAATTTAGTCTTTTTCTCCCAAGAATCTAATATAAAAAAAATTGTAATTTTGTATTTTAATTAAAAAACCAACCTAATTTACATGCCATGGCTTTTAAATTGCAGCATATATAATAAAATGGAACCCCTAGACAATGTAAACCACTCAGAAGAAAATCAAGAAGATCAAAACCCCAACCCACCACAACCACCCAATGTAAACACTCAAATTAATGAGGGATTGGTTATATTTCCTTTTTTATAGAAACAGTTTCGGATTATATTAAAAAATAGTGCTAACCAATGGCACATATACGTCAAGGATTTATTGTCTTGTCAATAGAAACAAATTAAAAATGGCATAGAAGACTTCTATCTCCAGTCCTATCAAACAGATTATCATAGCTGGATCCATGACCAAAATTTGGACAGAGACAAGTTTTCCAATGGAGATATCAGCATCTACAGAGACATCTTTTAAAACCCCTCGCATTCTACCACCTGCCACATCATCCTTGCCTTTTGTTTTATCCATCCACGTAGAGTCTCCCGACTTCTATGGAGAGAACCTTCCTAATAAACCCAAGGTGTTAGGTGATATAAAAAATTTGGGAATTTCCATTGATACAAAAGGTCCCTTTGCTCAAACGGGTAGCAACATTAGCTTCTTTATCCACTTCTCCATTTAGTTTCCGAAGAATGTGAAAGAATTTGATTTTCTGAAAAGTAGGGAGTAGATTCATGATTTTTTGGATTAGTTGTCGAAGCCTCATGTTATGGGGGAGGGCGTGGATGTTTAATGCCTGAATGATCAGCCGAGAATCTCCAAAAACAATAACCTCTTTAACTTTCATAGACAAAACTTGATAGATTCATTTCCATAATTGAAGAGCTTCAACGATATTGTTAGTATCGTCTTCAATTTCCCAAGAGAGAGTAAATTCAGTTGTTTCATCGGGGCTTGTAATAATCCCTCCCCCTCCTGTCGCCGCTAATGAGGGGTTGGTTATATTAAAAACCCTTGAGGAACAATTAAGGGACACTAGAGAGCCTACCAGAGTCTCCTTGGCCACTTCTTTGGACATCATTGTGAATTGCATTGCAAGTGTCCAAGGGAAATTTAACCTCTATTTATAATTATAGGGAAAGAATGTATGAGTATTATAGAATTGGTTTGGATAGAAACCAAGTCAAAGAACTTGACATTTCAAAACAACAAACATTGTCTATTTTTAGGGATCCTAGAAATGGACAAGAACTTCCATTGACCAAGAAATGCATCTCCATTGATGGATAGGTGGTATATGGTTTTTGATAAACCTCCCTACAATAACAGGGATAGTCCCTTATATTATATGAGAAAATTATGGGTTGAGTTTGTTTTGGGTAATATTGTCAACTACTTTGACATTGGTGAATTTCAGGGGGTGGGTCGAGCGTCCACACAAGACCAAGAGCATCTAAGGAACGACCATGTGTTAGGTATTCGCCCCCTGAGGAGAAGGCATGACCCCCTACCCAACATCCTCATGTTGCAGAAAGCATGCAACAGGTACAACTAGTCATTTCATCATTGACTGGTAGCCCAGTGCAATACAATAGCTTTGTTGCAAAATCTCGACAGGAGCTGCCTGCTAATGAAATTGATAGAGGGATTTGAGCTTCATCATGCATAGTATATTGTAGTGAGGAGAGGGCACATGGACATATAATTTTTCCATCTGAACCTCCTAAATGCTCAAGCTGTGGAAAGATGTTTTATTGATCTATAGAGCCCAGTGGACAACATAACTTCATGGAAGAGTTTAATATCTTAACCCTCTCTATGTTCTTCATCATTATATATTTATTTTGTATTTTGTGTATTTATATCGATATTTTAATGTATGTTGTTTTTCAAGTGTTACGTTCGTGCAGTAGACCCTCTACACCGATGGATGCATCGATGTCTATCCCCACCAATGATGCAGTAATAGAGGCATAATGTTCATTGGGTGCACCCCACACACAGGTATGTATCACATATGATATATTCACCATAGTCATTTCCTTATTTTATAGCATCCTAAAAATTTTAATGTTCTCATGTTTCTACAGGATTTGGTGCTAGGCGATGTTGGGGAATCTCCATCTAGGATGGAAAAGTTACGTACGTCACTAGTGTCATTGTAGAGTTAATCACATAATTCTCAAATTGGTTGTGTTATGTGTCTGAGTTTTACTATTTGGTACTAATAGTTCAATTTTATTAAAATGTATGCAAGTTGCGGATATATTTTCTAGCTATAATACTATTGCACTCCCTCAACACCTAGGAGTTGTTTCTGGGTTTCCTTTCTCCAAGCCTAGGGAGTTGCAATCACTTGTACATATTGTGAGGGTCCATCCCAGTCCACCCTCACCATAAGTATTATTGCATGCATCCTTAGTGGATTCACATGCAAGGCACCTATCCGTACAACTTGTATGCCACCCAACCCCACCACCATTTCCATCGGCCCCATCGATCGAGACTACCACAGTAGAGGTTGTCTTGGAGAAGCTTTCACAACCTAGTGCTCCATATATCAGTGAATATCCATTGAGGCCTGAGATATTCATGATGAGATAATGCATTGATGATAATTTTTTATGTTTCATGAATTTAATTTTACGCATATTTTTTTTATTTTTTTGACTTGATCCTTGTAATTGATGCAGGGTGGCATCATGGAAAGATTGGAATCATGGAGGAGGGTAAGAAACTCATGGATGAAAACAACATATGCGGTAATTTGTCTTAAGTTAAATTACAAAGTATCATTCTGTATGTCTATTAATTCATTGCGGAAAAAAACTTATAACATTGTGTATTCTTTGCGTAGTGTCTAGAGTGTTGAAGCATGCCCAGGCCTAGAACCTCTCGAAGTCCTTCCTCTAGAATGAGAATAAATATAGATTTATAGGATGCTCCTAAGGGTGGAGAGGGTAGAAGTGTTCAACGATTGACCAACTACTGCCATTTTGTATCTAGGCCACCATATGGATGTTTTTTATGTTAGGGCACTTGTTGTTTCTTTGTATATTGGGCACGAGTTACCATTTTGTAAAAAATGTACAATTTAGACAATGTTGAGTATATATATATATATATATATATATATATATATTTCATGATGGGTTTTTTATGAATCTCATTGTTTCTTCATTTTATGTTGATGAATATATGGATTTCAAAGTGTTTGAATTCCAAAGTATATGAATTTTATGTGTATTAATCCCTTGATTTTTTTCTAAAGTGATTATAAATACTTTCATTATGTATTAATGAATATCTTGTGGTGGAAAACATTAATAAGTGATAAATCCATAATCAATTAATGGTTCTCAAGTAGCATTTATTGTTAATCAACCATGCATCTCTACATCATCGATAGATCATTCCTTTTGAATTATTTTCATGAATGTTGTGGATATCCATATTCGAACTCACAACCAACAATATGGACTACCTCTTGAATTATCTCCATCTAAATACAATGACAATCCACACTCAAAAAGTGGTCACTTGAAAATTTGTTACCTACAAAATGACATATTACAATAATTTATTATATAAATAAATGTTCTCATTTATCTTCTACATAATTGTAAATCACTTAACAATCTCAGCTCAATATTATGTCAAATTAACCTCGATAACTAGTACTAGAATTACTCAATTACGAAGATGAGATAAGTTAAAATTCAATTATGCAAGTACACAACATTTGGACAACCCAAACACTTCATAGATATTTAAAATATGAAGTGCATGCACCTACCAATATCTTATTAGGGGTTGTTAGAAGTCGATCTCTTCAAACCCTAGCGATGGAAACCATAAGATAACATTAGCCAATATTTCACTCCATTAGAGATCATCAACAAGGTAGCATACACAATGATAAGTCTTTTTTGGAACCTACATTTGTATCCCACACATGTACAATATCAACTCTCTATATCTTCTCGATAACAAGAACATTGGGTAGCATTAGGGTTTTCAAATTCCACAAAACCCTAACTTCTTCTCACACCAGAGATATATGATAAAAGTATTTATTTTCTTCTCTAGGTATAAGTCCTAGTATTCCTAGTCTCCTTAGGACAAAACCTTGACCCTAGTCTTCCCTTGAAATTCCTTTGACAAGCCTAGTTGTTAGTTTCTTAGTTTATTCAATCCATAATTTGACCATTTTACAGGGCACACACACTATTTCCCTCTTTCTATGCATGACATATATAAAATCATTCGATTTATTTGTAACCCTTCATAAATTCCAAAAGTACTACTCAATGACTGACTAATGTACTCATGTTTCTTTATATTGTGTAGTGGGTATATGTAAATTTTGTTAAACCAATCAATCATTAATAACATTTATTTAGTCTTCCATAATGTCCACTAAACTTATTGATTTTGATCAATAGAATGAGATAGTTCACATGGAAACTAGATCTTAGAATGGGTATCATTTTTCACCTAAAAATAAGTATTTTGAGGTTAATTTCCATGACACACCATAGAAAGTAATTCTATGCTACCAAAATTCCTCTAGGGAGACCTAAAACCATTGTTCTTTTCCCTTGACCATCTATGAGATTTTATTGCACATCACTACCCAATTTTTAGGTTAGAGCACACAAGGAGATAAATGACCCTCCCAAACCCAATCCCATAAACCTCTTAATCCCATTCCATTTTCATGTCATGCCTTATCATGCCATGTCATTTCTTTCCAAGCCATTCCATGGCATGCCATTTCCATTTCCATGTCATCACCATGCCTTGCCATGCCATGTCATTTCCATACCTTTATAATCCCTACCATTCCATGCCATGCCATTCCCTTGGCATTCCATGCCATGCCATTTCCATGCCTTTCCATTCCATTTCATTGCCATGCCAATTATATGCCTTGCCAATCCATGACATGCCATGCCATTTCGATCCCTTGCCTTACCTTTCATTTCCATACCATGCCATGTATTGTCATGCCATGCCTTGAATTTCCTTTCCATTCCATGCCTTTCCATGCCATTCCTTTCCTTTCCATGCCATACCATGCCTTTCCTTCCATTGACATGGATTTCCATGCCATGCCATGCCTTTCCATGTCTTTTCTTGCCATGCATTGCCATGCCTTACCATGCATTTCCTTGTCATTCCATGTCATTCCTTACCTTGCCTTTCCATTCCATGCCATGCCTTGCATTTCCTTTCCTTTCCATGCATGTCATGCCATGCCTTTCCTTGCCATGTTATGAATTTTCATGTCATTCCCTACCTTTTCATACCATGCCATACCTTTCCTTCCATTTCCTTACCATGCCATGCCTTTCCAAGCCATGCCATGCCATATCATTCCATTTGATTTCCATTCCATGCCATGCCATTCCATTTCCATGTTATTTCCATGCCTTAACATGCCATTCCATGCCATTGTTATGCCATGTCAAGCCATGACATGGCATGCCATTTTCATTCCATGCCTTGCCTTTCCTTTCCTTTCCATGCCATGTCTTTCCTTTGCATGTCTTTTCATTCCATTCCTTGCAGTTCCTTGCCATTCCATTCCTTTCTATGTCATTCCTTTCCTTTCCATGTCATTTCATTCCATTCCTTTCCATTTCCTTGCCTTGAAACCCATTCAATTTCCATGATATTCCATTTCCATGTCATGTCATGCCTTTACATGCCATACCATTTCCATGCCAATAATATTCCTTGCCAAGCCATGCGATGGAATTACATTTCCATACCTTTCCTTACCATGCCTTGTATTTCTATTGTTGATCCTTTCCTTTCCATGCATTTATGTAACATCCCCCCCAAAAATAAATTATTTTTAAGTCTGAAAATACTTAGGAATTTATTTCAGTTTTTGGTAAATTCGAAATTGGAAAATTATTGTCATTTATGGAAATTTCAAATTTTGAATTTAGTTAATTGAAAATTATGACTATGACTGTTGAGAAAAGATCTGATTTGACCCAAATAACTCTTTGACTATGACACTTGTAAAAAAAAAATATTTTTATATTTATTGTTGATGGACAAATGGAACAACCAGGTTAAAATCAACTGACCATGACTCCATGAGTGGGGAACATGTTGGAACTACCTCAGGGATGAATGTTACAAGTGGAAAATCAAGAATTTGGCAATTGGCAGCCCCTAAAAATAAAGGATTTGGAAAGCTGTGAAAATTCCCAAGGGGAAAATACCTAGGCACAATTGCTTTTGGATATATAACATATGGCAGGAGGCAGGACGCTGCCTAGTATGCTAGGAAATGATTATCTCTTGTTGTTATGAAAACTTCTTTCTGAGTGTGGGGCAAGGAGAAGTTGTTGAAATTGAAGGAATATTGTTGAGGAGGAGTTCTGGAGTTCGCCCTCATGGATTCATGGTCATGATAAGGGGTTAACGGGACAAGTAAATTGGTTGTTTTGTTCTAAGGTTGGGAGGAACTTGGTTGTTCCATTTATTGTTTGGAAATTGTTCAAATATGTCTATCTACTCCTTCTCTGGTCAAATGTTATTTGAATTATTGGCTGATAGAATGCATCTGTTTAAATCTGGATGAATTGTTTTGTTTATTAAATTTTTTATGGAATGGAATGAACTGTAGGATAAACCCTTACAGTTTATTTGTAGGCATTGAGAAAAACTCTCTATGTATCTTGGTTGGGAATGGAACTTAATTATGGAAAAATATTAGGAGATGCATCTATGTTAAATAAAATATCATTTCAAATATTGTGCTAGAAATCCCTACCAAATATGTGATTCATATACATCTAGATATTCAGTTTTTGTAAGTGAACTTTAGACTGTCCAAACACTAAAGGAATTTTGAAAGTAAATTTGGGATTCAAATATATATATATATATATATATATATATATATCTTTGTAGGTCATCTCTTTAATTTTGGATGAATTGTTCTATTGATTTATACATTGTTGGAATAAAGTAAAAATATAATACAATCCTTACAATTTCATTCTACTCCGTGAGTAAGAAAATTATGGAACTAAACTTGAAAGCTTAGATTTATACATACATATATCTTATTATAGGAGAAATACATAGGCTGTAATAAATAATAAGTTAGGATGATCAGGTTGTGAAAATATCACTTAAGACTAGAAATCATTTCATACAATAGGATGTAACTA
>ML779998.1:303687-315964 GCA_009831015.1 Picea engelmannii
TGTATGTATGTATGTATGTATGTATGTATGTATGTATGTATGTATGTATGTATGTATGTATGTATGTATGTATGTATGTATAGTTGACTGTACCAAAATTTTAGACCCTTTTAAATACACATTGTGTGCATTTCACCAGATGTCAATGGAATAGAGGAAAGTGAATTGTTTAGTTATCCACAAATGAAGTTCTGAAATAAAATAATGCAAGAGAAAAAACTAAATGTATTGAAGGACATACATTCTCGAACCATATAATTTGATATGGATATACATATTTCAGTGATAGTCGAAAATTTCTATCCATTGAAAAATTCTATGTATAATATATATAATATACCGAACAAGGAATTGACCGATTGAGTTTCCATATAAGTAGACTATACAATTATGAACACTGGTATAATCCTGATCATTACATATTATTCATTTGTATTACACAGAAGTAAGGATTTGGCCCTTATGACCTTTCTTTAAACTGAATATATAGATAACCAATTGTCATATAAGTCTGGTGCTTATGCCCACGACAACTGTATTCTAACATGGAATCAGTTCATGTAATAGAACCTAGATTAATATTTTAAGCATTGTATTTAGAACCTGAGTAACTTTTACACAGGACGCGAACCTAAATCGGGAGACTTCAGACATCAACAGTCCTGTGAGAAAACCAAGAAAACATTAATGAGTAAATATAGGTTTGAATGACGAACCTAGATTAAATTTCAGGATAAATTCTATGCTACTGAAATGTTATAGACATGATTCCTAACATCACTTAACTTGTGATTTGGACTTTTTGTTCCATCTGCGCAGTTGAAGAAGTCATCCACAGACTGGAAGGGAGAAGTGGGCCAAGGTTGACCTTATGGGTACCCTTGCAAAAGCAAGGGGTCCCATCATTAGATCACAATAAACAATTGTTTAACCATAAATACCAAAAAGAAATAAAAAGAAGCTTTTGAAAATTAAAATGATAAAGAATATACCAAAAAAAAAATGTACTCCATAAATTTATACAGATACAGTTCACCAATATAGCCATCAGACTTCACCCTTACCACTGTAATAAAATGTAAGCTACAGGTCCACGGTAAAAGATAACGAGATCTCAACAGGAATTGAGGGTGCCTAAAAACCATGTTTCTTTTCCTTATTATAAAGACAAGAAGGGTTTATATATATATTCTAACAACCACATTTTTTGAATAAAGTGTTGGGTAAATTCTCCTAGGAATTTATTAAAGCTCTAAAACAATAGTAACGCACAGTAAAAACCATTACCATATGATTAAACAAGTTTAGCCATGATTAGGGAAAACCCTAAATGAATCCAAATCTTGTACAATGATAAAGAAAACCTACCTTAACCTACATCAATGAATTGTGGGTTGTAACCCGAGAATGGTAGATTCTTTATGGTAAGACCAGGATTGGAAACTTAAGGACTTAACATGAACCAAAAATATAAATAAAAGGAATATGACCCATACATACAAAAAATACAGCAGGAATCGACCATTAAAAAAAAATGAGTATTAAACAATGAGGATCAAATCTGACCTCGACGAAGAACCCTCGTGAAATAGGTACAAGCCATGATAGAACTCTTGGCAATATCGTTACCCTACAAGAGTATTATATGTGGAAACACTTAGGGTCAAAGAAATGATTATCCGGCTACATATCAAAAAGAGGCTGGGGAAATTTATGAATTAGCAGAACCCAAACACAATCGATATTGCCTCTAATACAATAACTTAAACTCCTACATAAAAGACATTGCAGAAAAAATGACTATTGGAGAATAAATGACCCCCTTAATGAAAGAGTTAAAACCGCTACCCAACACCTTTGCAACTCTTGTGTAACTAAGGAGAAGTTCAAAGGGAAATTCTTTTATGAGTCAAGATTATTGAGAAAGGAGGTTCTTAACCAACCTCTGAAAGAAAGACCATTACAGAGATGAATTCTAAGTGCGACTATCCCTGGATAGGTCACAATAGACCAAGCTTTAGGTTCTAAAGAACTTACCTTATGAAAGAGGGACCAACAGACATTTAACACCTCCTTTCTTGCATGGAGAAGGTAGCCTCCTTCGTCGTCGAGGTTACGCATAGGAAAAGTTACAAACATAACATAGAGTGTTTTCCCAAGGGCTCATAGAACTTAGGGTAACGTTGAAATGATAAGTCATAGGGAACCCCGCAGAATAAGATCAATGGTGATTAATGACAAGAAGTACCTCGCCCATGTGTTCAGAGTGAGGTGGTGGAATTCTAATGGGTACATCGGATGAACGATGATCCCAATGGTTTTTGTTTCAAAAAGCCATAAATATTTCAGGCAGGGTGTAATTTAAACCATGACAGTCGTACATCTGTCTACCTCACATAAATTTATGGAGACTACAATGTCATCCTGTTAGGTTTCTTGTTCAGTCTTTGTTTTCAGTTTGGTTAGGATCTTTACTCCAATTGTTGGGACCGTTAGCCATTTTTTTGGGTGGGGTTAGTTCTTAAGGGAGGGTTAAGACGAGTAGTCACACCATTCGTTAATGAAAACCCTTCCAAGTGCTAGTACTTACTTATGATGTCACAATATCATTAACTCCATTAATGGAACCTTTCACCCTTTACCTTTAGTTTAATCAATACATTCAGCCTACGGTCATTGTATACCTCCTTATGTTACATAGTATGCCCTATGTTTTTGTGTTTCAAAATTGAAATACTATGGTGATCAATTTATGTTTTGTTTAAGGAACCTAACTACCTACCACTTTCCCTAAGAGTAGGATTGAGATAGGGTCTTCCTTTTTCTACTGATCTAGAAAATAATATGTGTAAATGATAGAGGATAAAATAAGTATTCAAATCGCTCTATTATTATAGTTAAGAAATGTTGAAGAATATCCAAAGAATATGAGCAATTCTAACAACCCTATTTCTTTAAAAAAAAAAAAAAATTATTCGATAAATTGGGGTACATTACATATGGTATCAGAGCAAAGGTTACAACACTTGGACCTTAAGCAGTGCCAAAATATTTACTTAGTGGGTAAAATCATGAATATGGGTAACACTTATGTGACAATCTGGTCTCAAAAATTCCTAGCGGCAATTTTTCGGCCAAAAAAATGTTGCTAGGAATTTTTTCGGCCGAAAAACCTTTCGGCCGAAAATTTGCACGTCAAATTGAACGACGCCCTCGAAATTCATGTACAATGGTTTTTGGATGAATTATTTTCCTTTCGTAAGAATATTTCGGCCGAAAGACTTTTTGGCCAAAATGTTTATTTTTAACAGATTACGTTAAAATCTAGGTTTTGGCTGAAAGATTATTTCAGTCGAAAACATGAATTTGGGACTGAAAACAAAAACTAGAGAATTTCCCCAAGCTTACCTAAACTTCGGAGTTTGCAGACTCCTGTAAATACTGAGAATTTGGTTTCGAAAATGACACCAGCATTTCCAAAATTGAATCTACTTTCAATTCCTATAATTTGTTTTCATTTTCTTTATTTTTATCTAATTTTTCTTATTTTTTTTAAAAAATCACTGCATAATATTTTCAGCAGACATTATGATTCAATGAAATGAAATATCAATATCTCTAAAAATATATAGTGAAAAATTTAGAAAAAAATTTAGAAAAAAATATATTCATAATCCTTAAGTTGTTCTGTTCAAAAGGGTATATTTAGATTTTAGTTTTAAATAAAAATTAAGATATATACAAGGTGTAGAAAAACATGTGTTTAAAATATGCAACGTTTTCATCTTGGTCAACTTCAAAAAATTCTATAAATTATAATATTCATCTGTAGATTCAAAATTATAGTCATAATAAAATAGAGTCTCTGTAGATTGTTGCAGTATATTTCGTTTCTTAAAAACATAATTTTAATAATAGATACATTGTTGTAGAAAAACATTACTCATTATCATTCCTTTCATGTTTAAGGAACATATTGTTAAACAACTGTCAAATTGACATATCAAATCGTGATAAAAAAAAATTGAAAAATAGTCATTGGAAAGATAACAAAATTCTTCACAAGTTTTGTTTTTATTGTAAAGTGAAATTCTAAATAAAAAAATACTTTTGTATGCCGGAAGTTTTTTTTTTTTTAAATAAAAAGGTTGGGGCCTGTTATATTGCTATTATCAAAAAGAAAACAAACAGCTGTCTGGGATGCCAGTTGTCCCACCTAGGTAGGAAACCGGGACATCTGGACATCCCCTGCCAAATGTCATCCTGTTTATAAAAATGACTGAGTTTGTCGTGCAGCGTCCTGCCCGAAGGAAACCAGGACATGCAGGCAGGAGTATGTAACTGAGTGGAATAAGCTATTGCTAGGAAAGACTAAAAACTGAGTGGCTCACGGCCTAACTGAAAACAAAAACAAAAAAACCAATTCTGGACTTCCATGAACCTGCTAGCCTGCGCATTGATGTTGTCCCTCAGTTTGCTTCCAGCCGGCTGGGAATGCATATGGACGTGCACAAGTTGGGCATTGGCGTCGCGGATGTGTCCTGGAGTGGGCCGCAAAATACATATCGAGTCTCTGTTCAATCCTCGTTAGCCGGAAGGTCTGGTCTTCCAGCGCGCTTCTGATCTCAAAGATGAGGTTGAGGCGTTCCCAACTGGGTGATGGCGGCTACGCTTGGCTATAGCTTTTAGTTGAGTCCCTGTCACCTCCTGGTGGAGCATCCTTCGTCGCCTCCTCGCCCGCAGCATAGGGTATCTCTTATTCAATATAACATGTGAATTGGGGTCCTTCGGTGTCGTCGCCTTTGAAAGCTGCCTGTTCACCTACCGATGAGGTCTGTCTGCCCTGCCCAAGGTCCGTTGGCGGGTTCCAATTCGTGGGTACAGTGAACAGTAGGTGCTCTGGTATGCTCTCTGGGATTCCCCCCTCAGGAATTTCTTCGACCACATACGCCATGGGTGGCGTATGTGGTCTTTCCTTCCTTCGTCGTCGAGCTATGGCGAGAGCTGCTTCAAAAGTTTGCCTCCGCTTCCTTCTGGATTTCGTGGCATACCAAGTCGCGCCCCTCCTGGGTGTCCCTCGTAGTCGTGGCATTGCAAGGGTCTGGTGGGGTGCTCTGTTGCACCTCCGAGGGGTCGTTCTACTGCTTGTGATGAGAAGGATCCCTGGAGACCGGACCCGTTCCTGCCAATTCCCAAGGAATCGATGGTTGTTTTGCAATTCGGCTGGAGCGCGAATTGCCCAATTCTGCTCTCCTCCAGCTATCCCAACAATGAAAATACCCTCGAGCCGAGTTGCCATGACTTTAATGTCTATGTGATTAGTGCAAATCTGCCTGGTATGCCTCCCGCGAGCGAGCGGCTCCGTCGAATTAATGCCATTACACTGAACCATTGCGAGTGTAATTGTTGAGGGGACGTCGGCTAGTTGATGTGTTAATGCGGCGTCCTGGCTGGCGTCCGCGTGTCAACCTCTCCCTGCCAGTCACCCCATCCGGGGCTTTGAGATCCTCTGTGGCCAGTGTGTGGCATCGGGTGAAGATCTCTGGATCAGGTGGTATTTGGGCTTCCACGAGAGGTGTTCCTTCTCCTTTTCCACTGCTACATTTGCTAGATAGTTTGCCACTTTGTTTGCTTCCCTTCTCACATGAGAGGTGGTGATGCTGAGATGGGGCTGGAGGAGGTGGCTAAAGTCTTCGAGCAAGCCAAGTAGTCGCCAGCTTGGCGAGACTTTTTCGGGGTGACCACCATGTATTATCTTGGTTATAAGCCTGATGATGACTTGCGAGTCCCCTTCTAGGATTATTTGATTGTGACCTTTACCCATAGCTGCTTGGAGTCCCCATAGTAGTCCTGTTAGCTCAGCTACATTGTTGGTTGTATCTCCTATAAATCCCGCTTCCAGCCCAAGAATCTCTCCAATGTAGCTCCTGAACACCACCCCATAGCCTACTGCTCCCGGATTGCCCTTGGATGCTCCATCAAAGTTTACTTTGATGAAGCCTTCTGGGGGAGGATTCCAGCTGAGTGGGCTAGTCAACAGACTTTGAAGCGATTTTGCTCCCAGTTGTTTGTTGAAGATGGGCTGCCAGTTTTGCAGGGTGCAGCGCTCCTCTGGGCTACATTGCAGATCTTCTTCTGTCCAAGATTTGCTTCTGATTGTTTCTTTAATGAGGGATCTGATAGTCTACCAGGTAGTTTCTGGCGGGGTGGGTTGGGAATGAAAGATTCTTTTATTTCATTCCTTCCAGATTTGCCAGAGGATGAAACCCGGCAGGAGTTGCCAAATTAGATTTAGTATGGGATTGTTGTAGGTGCTATGATCCCAATTCTCGATTGTATCATTGATGCTGCCCCGGTTTTGGTTGGATCTGCGCATGGCTTGCGCTCCTTGGTCCCAAATTTGTTGGCTATAGTGGCACCCATTGAAGAGGTGCTCTTTCGTTTCCTCTTGTTGGTGGCATAAGGCGCAAATAGAAGGTCCGATGAAGCCTCGTTTCCTTAGGTTGTCCCAAGTTAGGGCTCTGTCGTGCGCTACAAGCCACAAAAAGGTAGAGACTTTGGGCCAAAGAGTCGGATTCCAGACTTTGCTCCAAATTTGTTCATTGCTCGTTTCATGGTGTTGGCCTTGCAACAGATAGGATTCTTTGATATTGAAGATTTCAGCGGTTGAGTATCCCCATCTGAGAATGTATGGACCCTCTCTTGTGAGAATTTTCCTGCACCGGGCTTGGGTTTGCCAGCCCTGCAGATTGATATCTTCCGGGATCTCGAGCTCTTGATGAGAAAGCTTCCATTGCCGCCATCTCTGCGGCTGCGTTTGAGGTTTCCAAAGGTGACGGACTGTTAGCGCAGTGTCCCTGTGGAGGCTTCGTTTGAGGTCCGATAATTCCTCTATTGCATCCAGTGGTTTTAGTTGTTGCCATGAATCTTTCCAGAACAAGGCGCTTCCCCCATCTCGGACTTCCCAGAAGGCATGCTCCTGTACCAGCGTGCGATTCTGCCAAGCTGTGTTCCAGATATGGGAGCCCTGTATTTGAGTGCTATGTCGGATTAGCTGGTCCTCCGGTGTGAATGGAGCATACTTTCGTTTCCACAGTTGTGCCCAGGCCGCTGTGGGAGTTTTGAGCCACCTCCACCAGATTTTCGCCCCCATTACCTGATTGAGCTTGCCCGGATCTCTGAGTCCCAGTCCTCCATAGATTTTTGGCTTGCAAAGAGTATCCCAGCTGACTAGCGCCCATTTCTTGTTGGGCTGATGACCACTCCAGAGGAAGTTTCGCTGAAGGTTTCTGATGGCTTTAATGACTTTTTTTGGTGCGACTAGGGCAGTGAAGAGATAGGTGGGTAAGGCTTGTAGTACTGATCTGATAAGGACCAATCTGGATGCTATGTTGAGGGGTTGAAAGGTCCAATTGCTTAGCCTGTTCGATATAGAGAGGAGGAGGCTATCCCAAGAGATGGAGCGGATAGCCGTTCCAGCCAGGGGAACCCCGAGATAGTTGGACGGAAGGGAGCTCCTGGGTATCCCCAAGAGTCTGGAAATGTGGATCTGAATGCAAGACGGGGTATTAAAGAAAAAGAGCTTGGATTTGTCCAAATTGAGCTCCATGCCTGAGGCTTTGGAAAAGTCCGACAAGATGGAATTGAGTTTCATGGCTTCCCCGGCCGTGGGGGAGTTCAAAAGTAGTGTGTCATCCATGAATTGGCTATGAGAGGGGGCTGGCTGAATGTTATGCACGGGGAGGCCTTTGAGGGATCCTTCCAAAACTGCTGCCTTGATGTAACATCCCAGGCCCTCCGCCATGAGAACAAACAAGAAGGGAGAGAGGGGGTTCCCCTGTCGTATTCCTCTTGAAGGTGAGAACAGTTGGGAGGGAACTCCATTAACCAGAATAGAGAAGAAGGATGAGGAAGTTAGGTTTAAAATCCAGTTTATCCAGCCTTGATCAAAACCAAAAGAATCTAGGACAGCTCTGAGGTACTTCCAATTGGCCCGGTCAAAGGCTTTAGAAAGATCAAGTTTGATGAGCATACCTGGAGTGCGAGTGGATTTGAGGGAATGGATGATCTCGTGCGCCAGGATAATGCTGTCCATGATTTGCCTCCCCTCTACGTAGCTAGCTTGCTCCTTAGAGATGACGTAAGGTAGAATGGGTTTTAAGCGGTTGGCTATGACCTTCGTAATGATTTTGTAGATGACATTGCACAGGGATATGGGTCTGAACTGCTTGGGATTGGTGACTCTTTCTTATTTCGGTATGAGGGTGAGGAAGGTGGCGTTTAGAGCTGGTAATACCAGTCCTGAAGCTCTTGATTCCTCTATTACCTCCCATACCTCGTGTTTGATCAGGTCCCAGCAGTAGTGGAAGAAATCTGTGGTAAATCCATCCGGGCCGGGGGCTTTTCCTGAAGGCATGGCTTTGACTGCTTGATTTACTTCCTCTTGGGTGATGGGCCGTGTAAGCGCTGCATTTTGCTCTGTAGTTACCAGCGACGGTATATGCACTGTAACTCTCTGAATGGCTTCCGTTCAGTCAACATTCGGTTCCGTTAGCAGATCCTGATAGTATTTGAGGAGCTCTTCTTCGATTTTGGTGTGTTCCCTGATAGTGTTGCCTTGACTGTCCTCCAGATGGGTGATCCTGTTGACATGTCTTCTGTGTATCATGGCTCTGTGAAAGAATTTTGTGTTCCTCTCCCCTTCCTTGAGCCATTACACCCTGGATTTCTGCTTCCAAAGGATTTCCTCTTGCTTTCTTCTGTCTTCGAGCCGTTCCTGTAGTTCTGCCTCTTCCTTCATTAGTTCAGCAGTTCTGAAGCCAGAAATGAAGGTTTTTTGGATCTCCCCCAATCGGCTTTCTATAGTCCTGATGCTTTGGAGTATGTCGCCAAAGCTGTTTTTGTTCCATTGTTTCAGGTGTTGTTTGAAATTTTTAAGGCGCTGTTGGAATTTGTACATTTTGGATCCATGATCTATTTCTGATTGTGCCCACCAAGATTTAGCCAGTCGCTGAATGTCTGGATGCTGCAACCAGAATTTATCAAAGCGAAAAGGCTTGTACCTGGGTGGGTAACCCAGATTTAGTTGTAGAGCAATGGGCCAGTGATCTGAGCCCGCTTTTGGTAAAATGAGGCTTTCAAGACAGGAGCCTGCTTCCAAAATCTCTTCGGTGACTAAGAAGCGATCCAACCTGCAGGCGACATGCTGATTGCCCGATCGACGATTGGACCAGGTGAAGGTGCCATTACTATTTTCTATATCTACCAGATTGAGATTATCAATGAGTGTTCTGAACTTACCACTATCTTGCTCGAGTTTCTTAATGCCCCCTGTTTTTTCCTCCAGCGTCAGGATCATGTTGAAGTCGCTGCCTAGAATCCAATTTGGGGTTGCGGCCAAAGTTTTGATCAAATCCAACCGCTGCAGGAAGATGTCTTTGTCCTGACTATTGTGAGGCCCATATACATTGGTTATGGCCCCTTCCTGATGCGATCCAATAACTTCAAAGTGGGCGGTTATTGTGCTTATCGTTGTGAAGGGCTGGCTTATGGTGATGCTCTGCGGGTCCCATAGGATGGTCAGGACACCTGAGGCTCCTGTTGAATCTGTGGTTAGGAATTTTCATGCTCTCCATATGCGCTGAAAAATGGCTTCTGCTTCTGCTCCACGGCATTTGGTTTCCTGTAACATCAGGATGTCTGGTTTTTTCTGCTATTATGCATTCTCGTAGAATCCTTTGCTTGGATCTACCGTTTAGTCCTCTGATGTTCCAGGTGATGATCTTCATTATTAAGAGGGGGGGAGGAATGCAGGTATCCCTCCGAGAGCTTGTGGATCTGACCCGAGTTAATCATAAGGTTGCCCGCTTCCTTGATCAACTGGTGCGCAGTTTTCCGCCCTCTTCGTTTATTCTCGCGAGGGGTCCGCTTCGAGCCAAAGCTCAGGTTCGTTTCTATGCCAAGTCATGCTGTGGATCCAGCTGAAGAGTTTAAAAATACTTTGTGGAATTTACGCAATTTCTCTTCAGTGAGGGCCTGTAGGTATTTTTGGTTGAGCGCTTCCTCCAACTTTTCCAGATCTATCCCTGCCAGGTCTCGGTCATCGATCGGCATTGGAGTATCTCCATCCCCTTCTCCTTTGTCTTCTATGTGGGTTTCACCTGTTGCTGAGTTGGGGTTGATGTTTGGGCTGTTCGCGGACTTCTGTGGAGGATTCTTATGCGGGTCTTGGATTTCCTCTTCTTCTGGCAGTTGATCCAAGATCTCATAAGAGTTTTTGACAGCAATTTTTTTACTGGTCTCTGGGATTTGTTTTCTTGGGGAGTTTCGTCATTTTGAGGTGACGGTGGTGAAGCCATCCTTCTGCGTGGTTTCGCTTGCCTTTTCCGCTTGCTTGATGAGAGGGCAGTCCCGAAATAGGTGGCCATGCTCGTGGCATCTCCTGCACCTGAAAGGGATATGCTCATAATCTAGAGTTTGTTGCCAATCCTCATCCTGGTATTCAAGGGTTATTGTTCCAGTGATTTCTTTGGAGATGTTCATGTATACGCAGATCCTGGCATAGGAGGTGTATTTTCGCTGCTTAGTGGCTTCCGAAGCTTTGACATATTGTCCAAGGGTGTTTCCTATGCCCATAAGGATTTCTTCCAACCAGAATTCCTGTGGGAGGGAGTATAGACGTATCCAAACAGGGGCCATGGTGAAGTCTTCTTTATCTGGGCTGAATCTTTCTGTCCAAAAGCATAGGAACAGCCCTGCAGAGTTGAAAAAATATGGTCCATTTTCAAAGATCCTGTCCTTGTCCTTGAGATTGTATAGAATGATGGTGAAGAACCCCTTGGAGCTGAGTTGCACCTCATAGTCTCCTTTGGGGTTCCACCAGTTCTTAATCCATTTGTTGAGGTCCTTTTCAGTGGGCCAAAGCCCCAAGAATTTTCCAATGAGGGCATGTTCTTTCATAAATTGTGTATGCTCTCCAACCCTAGTTGAACTAATGAGATATCTTGGGGATTTTTCCAGTTGTGGAATGCATTTACCTGGTTCCCAACTTCGTGGCGGCTTGGGCTGGGAGGTTCCTGCTTTGGTGTCCATTTCCATTCTCAGACCCTGCTACTTGGCTAAGAGCTGATCTCTTATCTGTGTCGGCGGTTCGAAGTTTGGTCTCCTTGCCCTGACGCCCGATCGATCGTTAGCCACCGCGTTACGATATGAGGGGGGTTTCCCCCCCCCCATCCTCTCCCATCTCGGTGTATCAGTGACCACCAAAGTATCGTGATCGCCTCTGTCGATTGCTCTGGGTGTTTTTGGGTGCGTGCTGCAACTAGCTATGCCGCTGGAGATCTAGGGTTTCGCATCAGAGCTTTCCAACCTTGTATGCCGAAAGTTGAAGAACTTGTGAAAATACAGTTTTTTTTCTCATAAAACAAGCAAAAGTGTAACCCATCTTCATGATTTTACCCTAGTATATATGTTAAGGTCCTAACCCGCACATAGGTAGATCAATGTATTCGGATGTAATAAAGGTCAATATTAATAAGACCTTTCAATAAAATAGAATAAGGCGGATGTAAGAAGACCTAATAGAAGTTTCTGCTTCTAGAAGGATATTCCTCTAGATGCTTCTCTTAAGAGACATATTTAGTATAAATAAGGGTCGAGGGTATGAAAAACCCTAGCTTGAGATTATTGTAACAGAGCGCTGCTCAACTGGAGGTTGCCCCCTCGAAGAGGCCTGTGAACATTGCTATCTAATTCAAAGTGCTATTTCTTTTGCTATTTCATATATCATTTCTGTGTATTGTGAAGATTATGCTGGATATTTTACTGTTATTCTGTCATTTCTAGTATTTCAATTCTGTTCTGCATATTTTATATATCTGGTATCTTGCAAGTGGTATCAGAGCACTTTCCTTGGCAGAAATTGTGGGTATTTTTTTTTTCAGAGTAGAGACGTATTCCGGCGTCTTTAAGCCACATAGATTTGTCGTTACGCGCATAAACCTGAGGTTGAGGGATTCATACAGGCAGGAAATACAAGTGGTTCTTAAGCGCACGTCTGTTGGCCACCCTTGTAACCCCTGTGGGTACCCCTTCGAGTGGTAGTGCATCAGACAGCACCTGTGTACGGATCGGCCTAGATTTCCTGAATCCCTCTTTAGATAAACCTATCAGCCGCCGGATTTCTATAGTGTCACCGAGAACAGCACTCAGGAAGATACTCTCTAGTACCTGGGTAGTCGGGTAGTATGGCTAAGGGTACGGTCTATCCTCCTTAGTT
>ML779998.1:320247-340770 GCA_009831015.1 Picea engelmannii
CATATCAGTTAGCTCTGCCTAGTCAGTCGAAGCTACATCCAGTTTTTCATGTTTCATGCTTGAAGAAGGTGATTGGAACCAGGTGCCACATTCAAACCAACCTTCCAGAGTTAGCTGAAGAAGGATCCATTTGGCTACAACCAAAAGCGTTTTTGGACCAGCAGGAGCGTCGCCTGTGTCAGAGAACCTTCAATGAAGTGCTAGTAAAGTGGAAAGATATGACTCCAACAGATGCCACTTCGGAACCAGCTACCATTCTACAGTAGTTTCCACATCTCAAGCCTTGAGGACAAGGCTGTTTTTAAGGGGGCGGACATGTTAAGGTCCTAACCCACACATAGGTATATCAATGTATTCGGATGTAATAAAGGTCAATATTAATAAGACCTTTCAATAAAATAGAATAAGGAGGATGTAAGAAGACCTAATAGAAGCTTCCGCTTCTAGAAGGATCTTCCTCTAGATGCTTCTCTTAAGAGACATATTTAGTATAAATAAGGGTCGAGGGTATGAAAAACCCTACCTTGAGATTATTGTAACAGAGCGCTACTCAACTGGAGGTTGCCCCCTCGAAGAGGCCTGTGAACATTGCTATCTAATTCAAAGTGTTATTTCTGTTGCTATTTCGTATATCATTTCGGTGTATTGTGAAGATTATGCTGGATATTTTACTGTTATTCTGTCATTTCTAGCATTTCAATTCTGTTCTACATATTTTATATATCTGGTATCTTGCAATATACTTTTCTGTTTGTGTAAAACTAACAAAACAATTATTTTTACAAACAAAAAACACTTTATTTCTATTGTAATCATGGCAGCCTAGAACGAAGCAGAAATTAGACTCGAGGAGAATCCTGAAAAAAGGCATGCTGAAGATCAGAGGCAGAACAATGATGAAAGTTCACCTACCGAATTTCTGGAAACTATGAGAAATCTCATTGTGGAGCTGCAAGTTTTCAAAGCAGACAATGAGAAACTGAAAAAGGCACAATAGGAACAACAGGAAATAAATGAAGTTCTGCTATGAAGCATAGTGACAAAAAAGATCCCAAAGGAAGATAATCAAGAAAAAGAGGTTAGTAAAAGGGCCTCCAAGAATTATGGTCCTGAAGCAGAAAAAAAGGACAACTCTTCTGAAGGTACACCTTTCATAGAAGATAAAACAAAAGTAGGAAGAAAAAGGAAACAGGTGGACCATCTAGAGGGAGAGTTTAAGAAAATCAAATCATCTACCTTTGACGGGGAATCTAGAATAGGGGAGGAAGTTGAAACATGGTTATTAGATATAAAGAAGTATTTCCATATATACCACTATTCCAACAATATGAAGGTCATAATGGCCATCTATAATCTGAAAGGAAAGGATAGGATAGCATATGGTGGTAGGACCTGAAGTTCACCAAGGGCCTAAAGGAAGAATAGATGAAATGGTCGGATTTTAAGAAGTACTTTAAGAAATAGTATTTATCTCAAAGTTACTATGAAATAAAAATGAAAGCGTTTTATGAGCTACGACTCGGTCAAATGGCTATGGATGACCTAATAAACAAATTCCTAGAATTACAAAGGTTTGTGCCTTATATCCGGGAGGACAAAGTAAAAATCCAGTGGTTCCTAAGTTGTTTACCACAATCCTATAAGGAAAGAGTCAAATTCGATAATCCCATGTCCTTGAGTGAAGTTTTCAGGAAGGCCCGAATGTGTTACAACCAATACAAATAGCAGTCAAAAATTCTCAAGGATTCGAAAGACAAGAAACAAGACCGAATGAATCAGCGGAAGAAGGGATATCAACCAACCCCTTTTCGAAACACAACAAAGAGTTTTCCAAGGAAATATTTTCACTCCAACAACTAGAACACCCAAGGAGGTGGTAAACCAGTTAATCTGGGAACAAAGAAGATTGGGGACAACCCCCATGAACTGTTAAAATGTTGGGAATGTGGAGAACCTCACCTAAGGAGGAACTGTCCACGTTTGACTTCAGCAGCTAGGACAACGATTCACAACCTACATGAAGCCTCTATAGTGGGAGATGTGGGCAGAATCTTACATCGGATCAATCCAGTCATGGATGGCTAACAAGTTGATCACCAGTCCACTGTAGTGGAAATTGAAGGAAAAATTAACAATACTCGTGTTTTTGTTTTAATTGATCCAGGAGCTACATTGAGTTACATTTCTCCTGGTGTAGTGGATTCAAATAAACTTAAGAAAACAAGACATGCTAAATATTGGCTAGTACAATTAGAAATAGGATAAAAAAGAAAAGTATTTGATTTTATTTCTGATTGTGAGTTTAGTTTAGGTGTTCAAAACACAAAGACAAATTTAAGCATTCTACCATTAGGGTCTTATGACATAATTATATGAATGGATTGGTTAGAAAGGCATAAAGCAATTTTAGATTGTTATGAAAAATCACTCAAATATAAAGATGAAAGAGACAGTGTTAGAACAATTCAAGGTATACAAAAACCAATCTCAGTTAGACAGATTTCAGCAATGAAATTTAAGAAATCCATAAGAAAGGGTTGTCATATTTATGCCATCCAAGCGACAAATCTATTGGAAAAAGAAAATAAAACTAGCTTGGAGGATTTTGTCGTCTTGCATGATTTCAGTGATGTGTTTGTTGATGAGATACCAGAATTACCCCCAAGGAGAGAGATAGACTTTTCAATTGACCTACTACCTGGTTCAGCCCCTATCTCTAAAGCACCTTACCAAATGAGTTTACCGGAATTAACAGAATTAAAAATTCAACTACAGGAATTATTGGACAAAGAATATATTAGACCGAGCATTTGACCATGGGGTGAACCACTCCTTTTTGTTAAAAAGAAAGACAAAACTCTTAGATTATGCATCGATTACAGACAATTAAACAAAATGACTGTTAAGAACAAGTACCCCTTACCTAGGATCAATGATCTGTTCGATCAAGTAGGTGGGGAAAATATTTTTTCTAAATTGGATTTACGGTCTGGCTATCACCAGGTTAGAATAAAATATGACATAAGTAAAACAACATTCAAAACGAGATATGGCCATTACAAATTTGTTGTTATACTGTTTGGACAAAATAACGTGCCAACAACTTTTATGTGCTTAATGAACAACATTTTCAATGAGTACTTGGATAAGTTTTTCTTGGTATTTATTGATGATATCCTAGTGTATTCTAAAAAAAAAGAAGAAAATGAAGAGAACCTAAGGATAGTTTTGAAAACTTTAAGAAAAAACAAATTGTATGTCAAATTCGATAAGTGTGAATTTTATGAGAAGAAAATACAATACCTAGGACATGTAATATCTGAGGAAGGTATTGCTTTCAATCCTGAGAAAATAAGAGCCATCATGGAATGGTCAATTCCTAAGGATGCAGGGGACATCCGGTCATTCATGGGAATCACCAAATATTACCGCAGACTTATAGAGAGATTTTCCAAGATTGCATACCCTATCACATCCTTACAAAAGAAGAGAACCAAGTTTAACTGGTCACAGAAATTTTAGTACAGTTTTAATAACTTAAAGGAATTTTTAATGACCGCACACATTTTAAAGGTAGAAAATCCAGACAAAGACTTCACAGTTTGTGTGGATGCGAGTAAAGAAGGACTAGGTTGTGTCCTAACTCAAGAAGGGCATGTTATTTGTTATGAGTCTTGAAAACTAAAGGAGCACGAATGAAACTACGTCACTCATGACCTAGAGTTGGCAGTTGTAATACATGCTTTAAAGATGTGGCAACACTACATAATGGGTAGAAAATTTTTGTTATTGATGGACAATAGCGGTGCGAAATTTTGGTTTAGTCAACGAGACCTTAATGCAAGGCAAGCAAGATGGTTGGCCTTCTTGAGCAAATTCGACTTTGAGGTAAGACATATCAAGGGTAAGGAAAACAAGGTGGTTGATGCTTGAAGAAGAAGAGTTCATGGATTGTTTGAAATAAAAATTAGTAGGGAAGAAAGAGATCTTGAGAAAGGGATAAAGGCTACAGGTAATAATGATGAAAATTACACTAAAACAGTGGCAGAATTACAAAATAGTATAGAAAATTCAGACAAAATAGATCTAAGTTTAGACAGAAATGGTCTACTACGATTTAAAAACATAATATGCATACCAGATTCGATGGAATTAAAGTTAACGGTTTTGGACGAAGTACACAAGAAACCATATTCTGGTCATCCGAGATACCAAAAAATGGTAACAACACTAAGGAAGTTATTTTATTGGCCTAATATAAAGGGCGAAATAGCAGAATACTTAGCTAAGTGTCAAGATTTTCAGCAGGTGAAAGTTGAACACCAACATCGAGTGGGACTATTGCAGCCCTTACCTATGTCGAAATGGAAATGGGAGACTATATCGTTGGACTTTATTACAGGTTTTCCTAGAACCCAAAAACAAAATGATTCAATTATGGTGGTAATCGATAAGATTAGTAAGTATGCACGCTTTATTCCTGTAAAGTCTACTTTTAAATCTATTAACATCACTGAAATATTCATGAAAGCAATTTTTAGACTGCATGGTATTCTTAAAATGGTGATTTCGAATAGAGACGTAAAATTTACATCTGATTTTTGGAAAGAATTGTTTGCATGGTTAAATACTAACTTGAATTTGATCACAAGTTACCATCCACAAATGGGTGGCCAGACCAAATGGACAAACCAAATCGTGGAAGATATGCTATGCATGTACGTAAGGGAAAAACCAAGAAAGTGGGGAGACTACCTACACTTGGTGGAATTTTTGTACAACAATGGTTACCAAACATTAGCTAAGATGAGCCCCTTTGACGTATTGTATGAAAAAAAGTGTGCGACTCTGATTAGGTGGGATAATGCAGTTGATAGACTCATGGTAGGACCATAAATGATCCATGAAATGGAGAGTACGGTAAGAAAAGTTCAGCATAATTTAGAAGAGGCTTAGGACAAACAGAAAAGTTACGTGGACCTGAAAAGAAGACACCTGGAATTCCAAGTGGGAGACCATGTCTATTTTAAATTAAAAGCCCAAAAAAGTTCACTAAAGATAGGGAGTTGTTCCAAGTTGGAACCCAAGTTTTGTGGCCCTTTTAAGATCTTAGCTCGAATTGGACCCGTAGCATACCAACCTGCACTTCCTGCTAATCTAAAAATTCATAATATATTCCATGTTTCTTTATTAAGGAATTATGTCCATGACCCTACTCATATGATCGATTGGAACTTGGTGCAGGTGGAACCAGAAGGTGAGTTCCAATCAGAACCTCTTCATATTCTGGACAGGAGAGAAATAGCACTATGGAACAAAGTTGTCACCCAAGTAAAAGTGAAATGGAATAACTTTAGTCCCTAGGAGGTCACTTGGGAGTTGGAGGGAGATTTGCAGAAATATCATCCGATCCTATTCCAAGAAAGGAATGAACACTGAGGATCGTGTTTTATTGAAGGGGTAAAGGATGTAACATCCCCCCAAAAAATAAATTATTTTTAAGTCTGAAAATACTTAGGAATTTATTTCCGTTTTTGGTAAATTCAAAATTGGAAAATTATTGTCATTTATGAAAATTCTGAATTTTGAATTTAGTTAATTGAAAATTATGATTATGACTATTGGGAAAAAAATTGATTTGACCCAACTAACTCTTTGACTATGACATTTGTAATAAACAAATACTTTTATATTTATTGTTGATGGACAAATGGAACAACCAGGTTAAAATCAACTGACCATGACTCCATGAGTGGGGAAGATGTTGGAACTACCTCAGGGATGAATGTTACAAGTGGAAAATCAAGAATTTAGCCATTGGCAGCCCCTGAAAATCAGGGATTTGGAAATATATGAAAATTCCCAAGGGGAAAAGACCTAGGCACAATTGCGTTTGGATATATAACATATGGGAGGAGGCAAGACGATGCCTAGTATGTTGGGAAATAGTTATCTCTTATTGTTATGAACACTTCTTTCTGAGTGTAAGGCAAGGATAATTTGTTGAAACTGAAGGACTATTATTAAGGAGGAGTTCTGGAGTTCTCCCTCATGGATTCATGGTCAGGCTAGGGGGTGAACGGAACAAGTAAATTGGTTGTTATGTTCTAAGGTTGGGACAATTAAATTGGTTGTGTTGTTCTAAGGTTGGGAGGAACTTGGATGTTCCATTTGTTGTTCAGAAATTGTTCATATATGTTTATCTACTCCTTCTCTGGTCAATTGTTATTTGAATTATTGGCTGATAGAATGCATCTATTTAAATCTGGATGAATTGTTTGGTTTATTAAATTTTGATGGAATCGGATGAGATGTAGGATAAACCCTTACAGTTTAGTTGTAGGCATTGATAAAAACTCTCTATTTATCTTGGTTGGGAATGGAATTTAATTATGGAAAAATATTAGGAGATACATCTATGTTAAATATAATAGCATTTCAAATACTGTGCTAGAAATCCCTACCAGATATGTGATTCATATACATCTAGATATTCAGTTTTTGTAAGTGAACTTTAGACTGTGCAAACACTAAAGGAATTTTGAAAGTAAATCTAGGATTCAAATATAGATGGGCAAAGCATTGGTTGCATTGGATCCGGAGCAGTAGGTTTCAGGTAGTGCGCCCCCTCCATTGTCATTTTATTGACCGAAAAAACATTTGTTGGAGTATTTCCAACACTAGGGTTTTACTCAATGAGGCATAGTGAAATTTCTAAAGAGGAGGTCGATTTTAAAGAAAACTGTGTGCGGAATTTGTGGATAGTGTAGTCGCGTGGGTCTTGGAAAAGTATACTTGTGGGATCTTACGAAACTTTGTTATGATGCTCGGCTTGGATTTTATGCCCCCGAACCAAATTGGCCACATGTCCCTGAATGGCTTGAGGAGGTGAGTTGAAACTCAGGATAAAACTAAAATCAACACTCAGATGGAAAAATCATCAATTGCATTGGATCCAGAGAACTGATTTTCATCTAGTGACCCCCCTCCATTTTCATTATGTTGACCGAAAAACCATTTGTTGGAGTATCTTTAGCACTAGGGTTTTTCTCAATGAGGCATAGTGCAATTTTTGAAGAGGAGGTGGATTTTTAGGAACACTGTGTGGAGAATTCGTGGGAAATGTAGTCATGTGGGCCTTAGCCAAATAGACTTATGGGATCTTATGAAAGTTTGTTATGATGCTCAACTTGGATTTTATTCCGCAGACCAAATTGGCCACATGTCCCTGAATGGATTGAGGAGGCGATTTGAAACTCATGATAAAACTCAAAATGAGACTCGGATTGATGAATTATCAGTTGCGTTGGATCTATAGAATCGATTTTCAGCTAGTAGGGCCCCTCAACTATCATTCTGTCGAATGGAAAACCGTTTGTTGAAGTATCTCTGAAACTAGGGTTTTTCTCAATGAGGAATAATCCAATTTCTGAAGAGGAGGTCAATTTTCAAGAACATTGTCTATGGTGTTTGTGGGTAGTGTAGTCACATGAGCCTTGTCCAAACAAACTTGGGGGATCTTACATAAATATATTATGCTGCTCGGTTTGGATTTTAATCCCCCAGACCAAATTTGCCACATGTCCATGAATAACTTGCGCAGGAAATTTGCAACTCGAGATACAAATCAAACCGAGACTCGGATAGAAAAAACATTAGTTGCAATGGATCTAGAGCACCAGGTTTCAGCTAGTGGGGCCCTTCCAATGTCATTCCATCGATCGAAAAACCATTTGTTGGAGTATCTCCGACACTAGGGTTTTTCTTAATGAGGCAGAGTGAAATTTTTGAAGACAAGAACAATTTTCAAGAACATTGTGTGGGGACTTTTTGGGTAATGTATTCATCTAGGTATTGGAAAAATAGACTTGTAGGAGCTTAAGAAAGTCTGTTATGCTGCTTAGTTTAGATTTTATGCCCCCAGACCAAATTGTCCACATGTCCCTGAATGGCTTGAAGAGGCAAGTTGTAACTCGTGATAAAAATCAAACCGAGACGTTGATGGATGAACCATCAGTTGCATTAGATCCATAGCACCAGGTTTTAGTTAGTAAGGCCCCTCTCCTATTATTTTGTTGACCAGAAAACCATTTTTTGGAGTATCTTCGGCACTAGGTTTTTTCTCAGTGCTTATTACATATGTTTGACAATTTAACACCTTGTTAGGATAGACATGGCATGGAAAGTGAAGGAAAGGAATCACAAGGAATGGAAAGGAAAGTGAAGGAAATTGAAGGCGAGTGAAGGAAAATGAAGGCAATGAATGTGAAGGAAAGGCAAGTGAAGGCATGGAAAGTGAAGGAAAGGTAAGGCAAGTGAAGGAAAGGGAAGTCAAGGAATGTTGAGTGAAGGAAAGGAAAGTGAAGGCATGGCAAGTGAAGGCAAGAAAAGTGAAGGCATGGAAAGTTAAGGAAAGTTAAGGAAAGTGAAGGAAATGAAAGGAAAGTGAAGGCATGGCATGGCATGGAAAGGCATGGAAATGCAATGCAAGTGAAGGCATGGAAAGTGAAGGAAAGTGAATACAAGTGAAGGCATGGAAAGTGAAGGAAAGTGAGGACATGGAAATTGAAGGAAAGTGAAGACAAGTGAAGGCATGGTATGGCATTGAAAGGAAAGAAAAGGCATGGAAAGGCAATGCAAGTGAAGGTATGGAAAGTGAAGGAAAGTTAAGATAAGTGAAGGCATGGAAAGTGAAGGAAAGTTAAGACAAGTGAAGGCATGGAAAGTGAAGGAATGGAAAGGTAAGGAAAGGCATGGAAAGACATGGAAAATGAAGGCATGGAAAGTGAAGGAAAGTGAAGGCATGACATGGCATGGGAAGGAAAAGCAAGGAATGGAAAATAAATGCAAGTGAAGGCATGGAAAGTGAAGAAACGTGAAGGCTAGTGTCAAGGTTATATCCTGTATAAGAATAATTTCTAAGGGTTTTGACATTGCATTTCAATAGGTGAGAGGTTTGTTGTAGCAAATGATGTTTTCTTGTTATCTTGCTAACAATTGATTGTGACAACACACGTCGAGTTGCATTGCAGTATTTAGAACGAGATTAGTTAACAATTATTTGAAAAGCATATACAAGGTTTCTAACAATATGATGACTTCTTTCTATACTTTTGATTGTTTTAATTCGTAAACTTCTCCTAACAGTAGTCAAACTTATAGATTTTAACAAAGATAAAAATAATTGAAATTTAGCAACATCGAATTTTGGTTCAAAATATTCTTTAATGATTTTATATTAGTGATAACGAATAGTATAGTTAGGTAACTTACCTTCAAGTGATAATAGACCACTTTCATCGACCTGACTACATTTAGCAGTTCTTCGCCGCACAATGCTAAATATAGGTACAAACAATGAACCCCTATTCTAGCACTCTTAACCTCCCTTCTCTAGAGTTAACAATGTTGTAGTTATTTCCCCTTCAATCATTAGGGGATCGACTCTGGGAGGAGAGTGGACATAGGATTGACTATTTTCTGGAACATTTTCAACTATCCAACAAGAGATTTCACCATAGAAACTTCTTAACCACAATGTTGTACACCAATTGCTTCTCTAATTTCTTCCATTGTATAATCATCTCCAAGAAAATCCTCCATCATCCGGTCATCCACAACAAGTTGTCTTGATGAGATACTGGATGGGTTTATCGTTAATGAACTCTAATAGATTCGCTATAAACTTTTCATGTATTTAAGAAAATATTTCAACCTTAAATCCATATTCCTCTCTAAGTTTCATGCTTTGCCCACAACTGGGCATTCAAGATTTACCAAAACCTATGAATGGGTCAAATGTTATTTTTTATGGGAAGGTATGAAACAAGACATATGCACCCTTGTGGTTGAATTTGATACTTGTCAACTCCATAAGGGAGAAACTATCAAATCTCCAGGAACACTCCAACCACTCCCAATTCCACCTACTATTTGGATGAATATTTCTATGGATTTCATAGATGACTTACCTAAATTGGGAAATAATTTAGTCATGATGGTGGTAGTTGATCATATTTCCAAATATTCTCATTTATATTATCTTCAACACCCATTCACCACATCCACAATGGATCAAATTTTTATGGATAATACATTCAAACTCCATGACATCCCTCATTCTATTGTCTCCAATCAATATCCAACTTTCACAAGAGTGTTTTGGGAAGAATTGTTCAAGATCGAAGGAAATCAATTGCACCTCATGATCTAGGTGGATATATGTGGCCACCCACCTTTTCCAAATGGCTCAAAATAGTTTTTTGGCAACTTTGGCAATTTACTATGTTTAGCAAGTTTTAACTTTTGGGGCCATTTTGAGGGCCCAAATGAAGGTTTTTCGAAATAGAGGTTCTCAATGATAGCTGAAGGAAATATTGAGCCCCCAAAATGAATCTTCTTGACGTTACCTTTCCAATGAACTATCACACGCCTAAAACGGAGATCGTATGCGAAAGTTACGACCCAGGGAAGTTGATGTACTCACTTACCCAAACAGGGCCCACATGACTTTTGGCGCTTCATCTCCTAGGGTTAGGTTTTTGGATGTCTAGGGTTTTGGGCATTCCTACTTATTGTAAAAATGCCTTTAGATTCTCATTGTAATCATCTTCTTGCGAATGCGAGTAGCCATCACATCTCCTCTCAGAGATAAGCTTCCACCATTCTAGTGAGTCTTTCACTCTGTATTTTTACAGTCTCTGTACATCTCTTTCATTAATAGAAATCGTGTATTACTATATATCTGTGTTTATGGTTGCATCTCTGATATATTTCTTCTATATTATTGAATATATACGATATCTCTATGCATTTCTTTATTATATCTCCAATCTCATTTTGTGCCGAAAATAATCCAGATCAATGGTATTAGAGCAGGTTGCTCTTGATCATTTTTTCAGTGCATGTCCCCGACGAGGTCTGAGTATAGAAAATTGGGTCTCAATATTGTCTCTCTTTAAGACAATCGCTCTCGCACACCCAAGAAACCCTCAATGGCAGAAGAAAATAAAAATGATGGAGCAGACGATCCTATCAATATGTTGCTTGAGCAAGCTCTTACGTGATAGAGGGATGAAATGATGGAGAACTTTTCCCCCATCCTTCAACACCTACTGATAAAAACAGGCGCATCTTCATCAAGAGACCACTTTGGAGGCACCTATCCTTTCAAGGTACAAGTTAATTTTGATATTCCTGTATTTGAAGGACAGATAGATGCAGAAGCCCTAGAAAAATGGTTAACTCTGCTAGAAGGTTATTTCTCTATTAAAGATCTACCTCATGTCAAACATTGGTGGGAAACTTACTGGAAGCGAAGTTCCACATAGGAGTCTGGAATATATGGGGCCGATCCCACTTGGGATTTTTTTGTGGATGCGGTAAAGGAATAGTATTACCCTGTTGGAAACTATGAAGACCAGTACATGAGATGGACCACACTGTGGCAATAGTCGGGCCAAGCAGTTCTGGAGTTCACCAATACCTTCCATACCTTGTGCACCAAGTTGGGTATCAAAGACTCCAAGCGACATTTGGTTCTAAAATACCGTGGGGCTCTATATAGATACATCTAGACTGAAATGGATTTTCTAGACATCTCATCACTCGATGATCCTTATCGATATGCTGTTAAAATTGAGCAGAAATTTAAGCACCAGAACAAATGGGAATTTGGGTCTACAAATCCGCAACAACCAAAGTATGACAAAGATGACCCTAACAAACAGTCTCCCAAAAACCAGTCCAAGACATAGGAAAAGAAGGGTCACAGGAAGACAAAGAATGACATCGAAAAATGGTGTGATTTCCACAAAATCCCCTGGCACAACACCAATGAATGTCGCTCAAAATAGTCAATGGTGGCCGAGATCAAAGACAAGGAGCTGAACCCTGATTCAGAATACGATTATGAAAATACTGGTAAATGACAAATCATTGATGCGAACCCCACTGTTATTGTCATGACTGCAGTAATTCAACCAGAAGAACCAACAGATCCTGAAGAGAGGGAGTGCATTTTTTATTCATAGATGTGGGTTAAGGGGACCTCGCTGCATTTTATTGTTGATAGCAGAAGCCAGAAAAACCTCATCTCAGCAGAGGTCGTCAAACAGTTGGGATTGTCGACAACACCACACCCGTAGCCATACAACATCGGTTGGCTTCGGCAAGGACGAGATCTCCATGTCAACCAACAATGTCAATTGTCATACATCATACAACCCTTCAAGGATGAGGTATTATGTGATGTTTCCCCACTAGATGTATGTGATGTTCTTTTGGGCCAACCATATATGTGGAGACACCATATTGTTTATGATTTTCGACCCCGTAGTGTCATTGTTACTTTGGGGGGTCATCTTTACAGAATACCAGAGGTAGTTCTGACTACTATTCCACCTAAAAAGTGTCACAAGGTAGTATCTCATACTACAAAATTCAGCTTCTTCAGAATATGTTCAAAAGGAGAACAAAAGGACACTGCAACCACTATAGACTTGCCCCAAGCACCTTCTATCCAATAGAAGCAGGTCGACAAGGCTGCAACAAAGTGAAAATATTCCTTCTGCACATCTTCCCCCCATGTATCTCGACTTGTTGAACAACCTCAACCTCAATAGGTTCGTGACAGATTTCCACAAACTGAGCAGCATGACGTCTCCAGCAATACAAGTAGCTCACCAAGATGCAGATTCAACAAATGTTTTTTCCTCTCCCCCGGGAACTCAACGCAATGGATACCATTTCCTCCTAAGGAGGGAGGATTGATCCAGGTGGATATCGGTGGCCACACACCTTTTCCAAATGGCTCAAAACAGTTTTCTAGCAACTTTGGCAATTTACTATTTTTAGCAGGTTTTAACTTACGGGTCCATTTTGAGGGCCCAAATGAAGGTTTTTTTAGATAGAGGTTCTCAATAATATTTTAAGGCATGATTGATCCCCGAAAATGAATCTCCTCGATGATACCTTTCAAACGAGATATCACACGCCTAAAACAAAGATCGTATGTGAAAGTTACGACCCCGGGAAGTTGATGTACTCACTTACCCAAACGGGGCCCACATGACTTTTGGCGCTTCATCTCATAGGGTTAGGTTTTTGGATGTCTAGGGTTTTTGGCATTCTTTATTATTGTAAAAAGGCCTTCAGAGCCTCATTGTAATCATCTTCTTGCAAATGCGAGTAGCCGTCGCATCTCTTCTCAGAGATAAGTTGCCACCATTCTAGCGAGTCTTTCACTTTGTATTTTTACAGTCTCTGTACATCTCTTTCATTAATAGAAATCCTGTATTACTATATATCTTTGTTTATGGTTGCATCTATGATATGTTTATGCTATATTATTGAATATCTGTGATATCTCTGTGCATTTCTTTATTATATCTCTGATCTCATTTCGTGCCGAAAATAATCCGAATCACCTCAACACCACCTATCATCCCTAGATGGATGGACAAACTAAAGATATCAACAAGTGTTTGGAAACATATTTGTGGTGTTTTGTATTTGAAATACAAAATCAGTGGGATTAGTGGTTACCTCTAGATGAATGTTGTTACAACACATCTTACTATATTTCAAGTCGCATGACTCTGTTTGAAGAAGTCGATGGGAAAATTCCATTGTCGGTTCTCTCATATATGTTAGGTTTCTCCAAGGTTCAGAACATTGACAACGGTGTTACATTCTGCATGGCCATTCTCCATACCCTCAAACAAAATTTTATCTTGACTTATATTTGCATGAAGAAACAAGTAGTTCAAGATCATTTTGAGCATCAAGTTGTTGAAGGGGACTAGGTGTTTCTTCATATACAACCTTATAAGCAGACTTCACTCAAATTCGAACATTGTTTGAAACTCACCCCCAAATTTTATTCTCCTTTTACAATTCTCAAGTGAGTGGGGCTCATGACTTAAAAGTTAGGTTTTCCCAATGACTCTAATCTCCATCATGTTTTTCATTTCTCATGCTTAAAGAAAGTGTTTGGAGCTAAGTGTCAGACTCAAACCATTCTCCTTGACTTGGATGCAAAAGGTTCCTTTTGGTTGCAACCACAAGTAATATTGGACCAGTGTGAGCATGGTCTTCATCATCGCACCATCAATGAAGTTTTAGTTCAATGGAAGGATACACCACCAGAAGATTCCACCTAGGAGTCTCCTACCACTATGCACCAATTTCCTCATCTAAATAATTGAGGACAAGGTTTTTTCTCAAGGGGGAGGGAATGTTAGGGACCTAATCTCCGTAACCCCTCATGTTGGTTGAATAATATATTTTCCATGTAATAAAGGCTGACATTAGTAAATAAGGCCTATATAATAATGTGAACAATTATAATGTAAAAAGACTTAATAAAATATTTCCACTTCTAGAAATATCTTTCTCTGGAATGTTTGTTAGGAGATAGAATTAGTATAAATAACTAGAATAGAAGTCATGAGAAAGTCTTTTCTTGAGAATTATTGCAATATTTCTTTTCTCTGGTAGATATTTCCACCTTGAAGAAGTAAGTAAACTTGAATTTCTATCAATAATGTTATCATTATTGGTGTTTTTATTCTCTATATTTTATTGTTTTGTTGGTATTTGTTACAATATTAATATTTTTTCTTATTATAATACATCTGGTAACTTATAATTTCTCTATGTTATTTAATCAAGAAATTTATTTAGTTATAATTAAAAAAAACTAATATATTAAAATAGTAAAGCATAAAAATGAATTTTCAACTAATGTCTTATTATCCTCTCCTAACAAGAAGTGACAAACATATTAGGTTCACTAACACAGAAAATGTTTCCATAGAAAATGTTTCCATAGGATTAATGGCATATCATTTTTGTATTGATTGATCATGATACTTATGAATAACCACCTCATATTATTAACATACGGTTTTCAATTCAATAGTTTTAAGTAACATTCATGGTTAGAAGAAGCATATTAGTTCATACATTTTAATGAATTTATCTACCCAGTTTAAAGGTCTGTGTTATTTTTTATAATTTGAAAATTTTTAAATATATAAATTTTATAAAGTAATTTAAGTAAGTAAGAAACGTTTAGTTAATTGGATATGTAATTTGAGTGGTTATAAGGAAAATTATTTTCCTCTTCGATTGAATTCAAATCTTACTTTTTAACATCTTTATTCTTAAAGATTTAATCGATTTAATCGTTGATATGATATACATAATTTATTCATGAATTGTTGATTTAACTTTCTACCTTTAAGAATATAAGATTTTCTTAAAGATTTATTTGGATAAATTTTTAAAATGAGCACAAGTTCTTGAGAGATTTTCCTAAGATATATTACATAAAAATTATGTAATTAAATTGTCATAGGATATATTCTCCAAATGGAAGCCCCCTCCATCGAAATGTGATATTTTGAAAAAAAATGTGAAATATTGTTTTTTTGGTTTCATCTTGCTGGTTTCTATAGAAAAATAAAAATATATGAGTTTTAAGGAAATGGTGTCTTTATAGTGTGGATAGGGATTAAAAAATCAATTAGAAAGAAAAACAAATAAAAATGGAAAAATAAAATAATTATTGTGAGACAAGTTCCAAAGTAATATATATTGTAATTGTTCAATTTATTTTTGTTAAAATTCCTCATTAAAGAATAGATAATCAAATGAGGGAAAAACTAAAATCAAATGCGCCTTAGATTATATAGATTAGATGAAATTTTAACTAAGCCTTCAAATGCAACTTTGGATGGGTAGGACGATGAGGAATAATAAGAAACTTCTAGTGCCATATTTAGGTGTATATAGTTAATATGTGAGAAAATATATGATAATAATGATGATTAATTTTCAATGAGACTAATTCGTCTATTGAACCTTAAGAAGGTAAGAGATTACTTCAATATTTTAAAATTGCATTTTTAAGCTCAAAGAAACATTGAGAGAAGAGTTCCAAGAGCACCATAGTTTTGATGACTTAGGAGGTTAGGAAGGTCGGTAATGTGGAAAATATTTTTAAATTGGGATCTAATATGGTCATAGGCAGGGAAATCCAAGAGGAATGATTTTTTATCTTCTATCCTCTTAGTGTCCTAAAGGTTACATATTCTCTCATCCCATGGTGTTTTGGGAGTTTTCCAACACCCAGTTTCACTATGTAGCTTGTGAGGGTTTCTTTTTATTTTAGCAATGTTGATTTTCTTCTTTTCACTTCTCAAAACTACAAAGTAATTTTGATCTTCTAAATCAAGGTTGACCACGTCCTTTTAGTATCTTAATTTCCTTTTATCCACTAATCCTTTATCACACAACATATTCTCCTTAAATTTAGAAGTGACAATATTTGTAATATTGTCGATATTCTACACGATGGCTTCTTCTTGTATTCCCCAATGATTTAGCCAATATTTGACATCTTTATGCCATCCCCGCTTGAGCCACTAGTAGTTTTGGCTAAACTTTGAAGCAATTTTGGGGAGCCTGTTGTCATCCATGCTGTTTACATTTTTCTTATACATTAGGTATAATCATAGAAATTCTCTCAATGAGGTAGATACTTGTTTCTATGAAAAGGATAGAATAGGATGTATTTCCCTTAATTTTGAGATTATAAGTTATAAAAATATTTTTGATATATTTTTTTTTTTTCCAGAATTTTCTAGATATACTACAACCTCAAACTTTGTATCCATCCATATAATTCATATAATAAAGTTGAGTAATTATAATATGAATAATAAAATTTATAAGTATGGATATTTGCAAAATTATTCTTAAAAGTCATTTTTAATTTATCATAATCAACCTTCTTAATATATTACCCCAGTCCCTATTAGGAATTTAATGATAATTTTTAGATAATATCTCGTGGTTTAAATGAAAGGCAATATCTTTTGAACGAGTAAATTTCATTCGCATATATCAAAATCAAACAACCAAATAAATTTCATTCACATATATCAAAATCAAGAAACCAAATGGTTCGATGTATAATGAATTGAACCACCTAATACAAAAGGTGATGGTCATAGGAGTAAAGGGACTATGGGAATACAAAAGATGGAATAAGTTCTTATGAGATGCATTGGGTGTAAACCAATTGGAAAATTAAAGTCGGGGTAGGTCATCAGGTTATCCCCGTCATATTATCCATGTCTCATTTTTCCATAATTATGATGAATGAATCAAGTAGTTCATGAGAATGGGAATGGGAATTGAATTTGTCATGTCTTCATTACGGGAAAAGTGGTGAGTAAGTTTGTCACCTCCTTTTTCATTTAGACTTATTTATTTTTATGAAATTAAAATATAAAATCATTTTGTATATTTTTTATAAATTTAAGTTGGAATTTGTATATTAAGATAATTTGAAATTAAAATATAAAATTATTTTCTATATTTTTTATAAATTTAATTTGGAATTTGTATGTTAAGATAATTTAAGGAGAAACTTTGGACCAATATTTTTAGTTAGTCACAAACCATTAAAAAATAAATAAAATAAGGTATTGGGACCAATATTTTCAGTTCGTCACAAACCATTAAAAAATATTAAAATAAGGTATCTTGATTAGTAAATAAAAAGGAAATTGATGACTAATGAAAAGGGAGATTAAAATAAGGTATGTTGATTAGTAAATAAAAAGGAAATTAATGTCTAATGAAAAGGGATTAAGATCCATTATCACCTCCTTTTAATATTAGGGAGTGACTTTAAAACTTCATTGTTCAAAATGGGTTGCAATCAACTTTCCATAATTGGGCTTCTATATCCAAGTAAAAGCAAATGATCAAAAGGTAAAATGAAAAGATGGAGTAATAAAATTAGAGCAGAATGCAAAAATAAGGTTCTAATCATGGTAAAGAGCTTATGTGTATAAGGAAAATCTGAGTTTCAAGAAATTGTGATAGAAAATGAAAAACATATATATCAAATTTATTAAAATTTTAACATTAATTCCATGACACTTTTATCAATGCTTTTTTGTTTTGTTTTTTTTTTAAATAATGTTTCATGTTTATGGAAATATGGTATCGTAAAATCATGAAGATGGGTAACACTTTTGCTTGTTTTTATTTTATTTTAATAGAATCTTCAACTTTTGGTAATCAAAAGTATTTTTTTTATTTAGAATTTTTTTGTTCGCTTTCTATTGACTATTTTTCATTTTTTTTTTATTGAGATTTGATATGTCAATTTAGAAATTGTTTGATAGTATGTTCCTTAAAAATGAAGGGAAAGATAATGAGTTATTTTTCCCCAACAATGTATCCATTATTAAACTTTTGTTTTTGACAAATGAAATATACTGCAACAATCTACAGAGACTCTATTTTGAGATGACTATAGTTTTGAATCTAACAAATGAATATTATAATTTCTATAATTTTTTTTAATTAGACCAATCTGAATTACATATTTTAAACACATGCTTTTCCCCACAATGTATCTATCGTAATTTTTACTTTAAAGTAAAATCTAAAAATACCCTTCTGAATATAAATTTTCCATAATTTTTCATTGTGTATTTTTAGAGATATGGATTTTTCATTTCACTGAATCATAATCTCACCTAAAAATATTATGGAGTGAGATTTTTATAAAATTAGATAAAAACAATTAAAATGAAAAAAAATTATATCCAATGAAAGTAGATTCAATTTTAAAAATGTTGGTATCAATTTTTAGATTTTGTAGGAAATTGTTACCTCCAAAGATCAAGTAAAATGGAGAGAATTTGCAATTTCCTGTAAATTGTCCCATTTTTAGGTTTTCGGCATGAAATCCGTTATAAATAAAGATTTTGGCCGAAAAGTCTTTCTTTTGAAATATGATTACCATAGGGAAAAAATTCATTTGAAAAATATTGTACACAAATTTAGAAGGCATCGTAAGGGCACCGTTTAATTTGAGGTGCAAATTTTCGGCCCAAAAAATTCCTAGCAACATTTTTTTAGACGAGAAAATTCCACTAAAAATTTCGGAGACCCAAATCTCACAAAAGTGTTACCCATATTCATAGCAGGGTATATAACGATCGATCATTGACTACATATTAATTAAACAATTGCAAAGTTTTTTTTTTGAAGATAAAACATTACAAATAATTTTATTTTTTTATTTTTTTAATTATTTGAACATATTTTAGGGGATCTGATTGACTAATAAAATCAATCCCTTATTGTCCAAGGAGAGGAGGATCATAAATGCGAACATATCTTCTAATATTAGCATATCAAGGTGATACATGCCACTAACGATGGATTCCGGCGGACAATTAATAACTAAGGGCAGGGATGTTATTTTAGAAGCTGATAGAGAGTCAAACATGGTCATGGAGAAGGTCTTGCATGTATTTCCATACAATTTGAGTGGGTCTAATGGTTAAGAACATGTGTTTCTTCTTAAGAGGTCACAGGTTCAAATCCAGAGAAGCAGGGAATGACATCGATACTCTTGTGTTCCTTTACAGCCATTCCATGATCAGTGTCACGATAACTACAACCCGAATATCCAAAACAACAGATTGAGCTTCTGCGACGAATTCTTCTAACCAGATGGTGTTTGCAGGTATCGTGACATAGCTAACCATGGAACCCTGCAAAGCCAGTAGATTTGTGAGGTCAAGGAAGGGAATGGAGAGACTTGACGTCGAGAATGGTTAGATTTATCACAATGAAGTTTTTAGGATAGTTTTGGAGGATGAATTCCATTTTATGAACAGGGAATTGGCATCAAGGAGGATGAAGTGGCATGTAGTGTAGTGTTCAGAAGCTCCATATTGTAATATATTTGTAGATCCCAATAGCGCACATTCATTTTAGTAGCGCCATGGATTTTTAAACTTTTGTCTAAGCATTGGTTCATGCAATCTGACAAAATTAATTATGCTGCAGTAACCACTTGCAGGATTTTCTCTAGCGATTTAATGGGTGGTGGGTTCGACCTTCAGTGAGTTGTTGACAGTGCAAAGAGTACAATGAGAGGATATTGATGATGATATATAGGTTGTTTCCCTAGTTTCTACATAGAGCCTTAGGGTAGTGTTCGATGTGAATAACAAAGAGCACCATGCAAGTCCATTCGGATCTCGACTAGCAGTGAAAGTTTAACATCGAGTGTGAAAATATTTTCACACTACGTCCGTGGAAGTTTAACACATATACTCGATGATAGATTCTTAGCTTTGATTTTTTTGTTGATTTTGTATGGTCCTACCTGAAAATCCCCAAGGCAGCACTGAAAGCCACTCTTTTCTTTTCATACAGCCATGGCTTCCTTGTGATATGTGTTTTTTTCCTTCTTCTAAGAAGCCATGGAAATTGTAAATTATTGTTTTTTTCCTTCTTGTAAGAAGCAATGGAAATTGTAAATTATTCTGGATCTATGTAAGGTAGCTAGAGAGGTAGTGGGGTCCACTATATTATTAAATAAGGTCCATTATGGTAGTTAGATATAATAAATGTAAAAGGACTTCTTAGAAGGTTCTACTTCTAGAAGATTCCTCCTCTAGAATGTTCTTAGGTGATGGT
>ML779998.1:340820-355414 GCA_009831015.1 Picea engelmannii
ACCATCACCTAAGAACATTCTAGAGGAGGAATCTTCTAGAAGTAGAACCTTCTAAGAAGTCCTTTTACATTTATTATATCTAACTACCATAATGGACCTTATTTAATAATATAGTGGACCCCACTACCTCTCTAGCTACCTTAATGTAGCAATCATGCATGTTATAAATTCCCTATTCAATCCATGAGTTGAACCAAATTATTTGAATGGGTTAGTGTATTTATTCAAATTGCTTTTCTTTTCCTCTGAATTATGTTCATCATATTTTTCAATTTATTAGATTAAAGGTATAATTGCAAGCACCAATGAAATTGAAATTGCATTGACAATGACATTTCCAACAAGGTTCATTTCCTTGGCTTTATATTTATCCACGAGGACTATGAGGGATTTTGAATTAAGAATTATTGTAAAATTTGGTACAATAATCTAAGGAAAACCGTAAATACTAAATATTACTTATAATGAAAGCTTAAGCTTTTTTATTAATGCATTAATTTTTTATGATTCATATGATGATTTGAACATAGCCCATAATCCATTTACTAAGCTGTTAAGGGGCTTGGAAGGGACTAAGCTTGAGTGCGGACTGTCTGTCACATGTGCAGAGTAAGTATATATATATTATAAACAATGGATCGATACGCTCTTGGCTGTATATTAATTTAGTTATTGATAAAAAAAAAATAAAAAATTGCGAGGTTTCTCAAGGTAAGTACTTACAAATGGATTTTTTTTAATTATTTGAAAGTATTTTACATAGATTGGCTAATAAAATGAATCTCTTATTAGATACAGTTAATTATAAATGATAACATAAATTATAATATTAAAAGATCTAGTAATACCCGTTGTTCTATTATTTTTAATGTGTTTAATTATTGACTCAAGATGGGGTCCTCCTATCAATTAGCCTGATTATTTGTATTAGCTATAAGATCTCTTATTATATGAAAAAAGGAAATGGTTAATACATATATAATCAATTAAACATAACCCAAAGCATGTTTCACCTTTGCCGAAAATTGTAAACCCTTTCGGCTTCCCTGATATGGAAACTCTTAAGCATAAAACAGATTTTTTGCGATAAGTGTATCGATAGAAAAATCTTGTTTTATATATCAATGTTTGTTTTCATCACAATAATTTTTGCAAGGATAAAGAAAAAAATTCCCCATATTTTTGTATATGAGGATATATATAAGTTTTATTAAATGGATATGGAAGTTGTGATCATTTTGTTTTTCTCTATAAATTTTCTGTCCAAAAAAAAATTATATAAACCATGTAATTATTTTGTTTTTTTCTATAAATTTTCTCAATTTTTTTTTATATAAACCATGTTATGGATGGTGTTATTAATTTGTAACTATAACTTTAATAAAAGGTTTTTGTTATATAAATACATTTATTTTTTATAATAAAAAAAAACTTAATTTATCAACAAATGTAAATGTATATCAAAAACTAGAGTTTTAGAAAAAAATCAACTATAATCAATAATAAAAAATAACTAAACACTAAAAACCACCCAATAATGAGAGTTAGTGAACTATCGACAAATTATTGACAAAATGGTATAAAACCCCAATTTATCAACAAATACATACCCAAATAATAGAGTTATGGGAAAAAATCAATCAATCATAAAGCATAACTAAACACTAAGAACTACCCAATAGTGAGATATAGTCGACTATCAACAAATTACATGGTAGATAGTGGGATATAGTAGACTATCAACAAATTATAGACAACATGGTAGATGTTAGTGTATAATGGAAGAAAAGTAAAATAAGTTATTGTCCAAGAAATTATAATGGTATTTTAGTGGTAATCATTGTATCATATTTATATTCAACATTTAGAGCCCTTGCTAGGATAAGAGAACATTTAGAGCCCTTGCTAGGATAAGAGAAGAGCCCTTGCTAGGATAAGAGAAGAGACATTGTTTTTTTCTTTTTCCATAAATCTTGAGATTTAAGGGTTTTATATATTGATTGCAAATATGATATAAATCATAAATTATTGTTGTTAATGTTTTTTTATAGTTATAAAACAAAGTTATATTTTTATTATCATAATTAAAATTGTGAAATAATTAATCACTAAACAAGTAGTAATTAAGAACTAAAAATGTAAAAATTAATTGTAATTGTTTATTTGGAATAACAAAAGATTGAATACTCTTAAAAATGCATACTATTAAAATGAATTATATTTAAGAATGTAGGTTATTATAAAATTCTTATTAAAAATGTTTTTTTTGGATTAATTGATTTTTATCCTATTTTAAATTTAATAGATAATATTGATTGGTCCATGATTAATAATCAAGATTATAATAATAATTTTATTTACTTTTGAAATTGTATTTATATATTACTTAAAAAATTTTAAATATAAGTGTTTCCTCTTAAGAGGTCACAAGTTCAAATCCATGGGGGTAGGGTATGTATACCTTCGTAGACTTTACCAGTCAAATTATTGAGCGAAGGGGGTCCCTTGTCCCACAATCAAAGGGGTCTCATACACCATTTTGGTGTCTGGCTTGGCCATGACCTTAAAAATAGACTATTATTATTATTATTAATTATTAATTTCTTTAAATTGATTAAAAATAAATATCAAAACTCTAAATCCCTAAAATTATTTTAATATTATTTTTTTCATAATTAAAATATAATTTAATACAATATATAATACATCATAACATAAAAAAAACCTAACTTTTTAATTAATTAATTAAAAAATAAAAATATAAACTTTTAAAATAACTTTCTATATTAAATTTTCACTTAATTATAACATCCAAATTAATTAAAAATTAAAAATAAACAATATAAAATTTGAAAATGATTTTCTATACTAATTTTTCACTTAGTTACAACACTCTACCTACCATTTAAATACCAAACTTAAAATTCTACACAGTAATTACCAAAATTCGAATTCAAAGTAACTTGAACAAAAATCCATAATGTCTCCATATGTGTTGGAAGATTACTTGGACCCATAAATAATGTTGTTTGAATGTTTAAAAAACTTGGCATACACTTATAGAGTTATAGAGATGAAATTATGAAGTAGTGTTGCAAAATTGGTATGTAATTAATGGAATTTATAAAAATAAAAATAGTTAATTATTTTATTTTTAGTTATACATTATTGAAAACAATTAAGATTGAAATAAAAGTTATATAATTAAAATAACTCCAAAAATAAAAGTAATTAAACAAAGTAAAATAATTAAGCAATTCCATAAATATTTCGAAGATATTTGTGTATAATTGTGTTTTAAAATCATTTTTATTTTGATAAAAATAATTAAACAAAGTAAAATAATTAAACAATTTCATAAATATTTGGAAGATATTTGTGTATAATTTTACTTTAAAATCATTTTTGTTTTTTTCAAAAAAAATACACAATTAAAATAAATATAAAAATACAATAATTAAACAAATCCATAAATATTTGGAAGATATTTGCTATAATTGTGCTTTAAAATAAAATAAAAAATTGGGTTTGAAGTGTAAAATTGCTCTGTAAAAAGGAGGATTTCAAGTGTTCCTGGAGACATTGCTAATACGAAACGTCAACTAATACACACAATTCATTCATCTTACACAGCATTTTCCATCTTAAAAGACGATTATCCATCCAAAAAAACTGCCCCTGTAATGGATAAAATATTAGAAGGACGGGAATTATGAAGCTTCCATGTGATAACTATATATAAGGATTCGAATTCTTAATGCTTCCATGAAGAATACTTTTGAATTTTGGATCGTGACATAATTTTTTTTTTGCATTTTCTTTTCTTACCTTTTAGGTTCAGGTCCTAAAGATCTGCCATTCACCCGCCATCCTCATTTTCCTGTCAACTTCAAGTTCCCAACCTGTCCTTATTTGCGTCCAAGGTTCGGGTTCCTGAACCATCCTTATTTTCCTTTCAAGTTCAGGTTCCCAACCCATCCCCATAGGTTCGCTACCTGGCATCCTCGTTTTCCTTTCACGTTCAGGATCCCAACACGTCCACATTTGTTTTTGCTCCCAACCCATCCTCATAGGTTTCCAACCCATCCTCCTTTGCCGTTCAACTTCAGCTTCCTATCCCATCCTCATTTGTTCAGCTTCCCAACCCATCCCCAGAGGTTCCCAACCCACCCTCATTTTCCTTTCAGGTTCAGAATTCCAGTTCGTGCACATTTTTTCTTTCTCCCAACCCATCTTCATTTGCCTTTCAGGTTCAGGATCCCAACCCGTCCACATTTGTTCTTGCTCCCAACCCATCCTCCTTTGCATTTCAACTTCAGTTTCCCAACCCATGCCCCTTTTCCTTTCAGTTTTAGGTTCCCATCGCATATTTATTTGTTCAGGTTCCCAACCCATCCCCATAGGTTCCCAACCTGGCACCCTCGTTTTCCTTTCAGGTTCAGGATCCCAACCCGTCCACATTTCTTCTTGCTCCCAACCCATCCTCCTTTGCCGTTCAACTTCAGCTTCCCAACCCATACCCCTTTTCCTTTCAGGTTTAGGTTCCCATCCCATCTTCATTTGTTCAGTTCCCCAACCCATCCCCATTTGTTCAGTTCCCAAATCCATCCCCATAGGTTCCCAACCCACCCTCATTTGCCTTTCTGGTTCAGAATCACAACCCGTCCACATTCTTTCTTGATGCCAACCCATCCCCCTTTTCCTTTCAGGTTTAGGTTCCCATCCCATCTTCATTTGTTCAGTTCCCCAACCCATCCCCATTTGTACAGTTCCCCAACCCCTCCCCATAGGTTCCCAACCCACCCTCATTTTCCTTTCAGGTTCAGGATCCCAACCCGTCCACATTCGTTCTTGATGCAAACCCATCCCCCTTTTCTTTTCAGGTTTAGGTTCCCATCCAATCTTCATTTGTTCAGGTTCCCAACCCTTCTTCGTTTGCCTTTCAGGTTCACATTTCCAACCTATCTTCATTTTCCGTTCCATTTCCCAACCCATCCTCATTTTCCTTTCAGGTCCATTATCCCAACCCGACCTTATTTTCCTTTCAGGTTCAGGTTCCCTAACAACCGCCTCAAAGTCTTTTGCAGAGGCTCCACAAGAAATGTTTGACAATGCAACTTGCACACCCATTAATTTCTGATGGTAAAGGACGCCTGGACTGCAAAATGATAGTTTAAAATATTAAGCAAATGCAGCAATGCAACCCTACAATGGAAAATATAAAACACAGAGATATGGTTTCAGAGATAATTTTACCCCAGGACAAACTTATATGTTCGGCACTCTCCCAAGTAGAAAGTGCCACCAGCTTTGCTCCCAGCTCCTCTCCTATTAGTGTAGCCAGGGTAATCTGCTATTGTAAAGTGAACTGATTCTTTCAAACGCAATCCACATTCTTCTGCTTGTTTCACCAACTCCCACCTTTTATATGGCAAATACGCTTTGTGCGTAACATGAATTTCTCCAGTTTCTCTCAGGATAGTCGTCGCATTCTTGAAGAACATCTTCAGGAGCTGACGGTGTTTTCTGCTTAGCATGAAAAAACACATTGCACCAATTATAACACCTTCATTCAATTGTGCCTGTGCCCCAATCCACAGAAAAAATCCCATTACTTAACCCAAAAATTATCAATTGACAAAGAACTATTCAAGGTTTTAGGAAACAAACTCGATAACATTTTCGTTATCTTCCCTTCCATGGAAACCTGCATGTGGGAAGTTGTAGACAATTCTGTGGAACCTCATCCTTCTTAGGAGATGGTGATTCTCCATTGTCGTTGCATCAACACCGTGTAATATTGTTGCTCCAAGCCGCTCCAAATTTGACAGCGTTTTATGGGTTGATTCACTGTCATACAACTGTAGCACCTTCTCTGCGTAAGGGCATAAATATATAGAAGCAGATTAGAAAGATAACAGCACATACATAGGATAAAAGCAACCAATGAAAAACATACAAATTTTGCAGAAAAGATCTGAAACCTTTGCTGTCAAGAGAGATGGGAACCATATTTTCCGCAGATCCAAATGCATTTGCCAAAGCTGAAGAAAATGAAAAGTCCCCTTCCCCAACCAGTAATATCTGATGGGAATTAGAGTAGTGCGTGATATTCCTGTCCAAAAGGGGACGTCCCAATATTTTGGACCTGGTAATAGCCGGATGTTGCACAACATACTCCATATTTTTTTACTGGATAATAGCTGGATATTGGAAAGAATCTGCAATTTTTTGAAAATATCCTCTGCCATCACAAGTCAATACAGGATAATTTCAAAAGTTAGGAAAATTCACCATGAGATGTGTGTAATACATGCAGCTATTAAAGATCTCAAAAATCATTAAACCTCCCGAATTGGCATTACTATTAATGTTTTAAAACCTTAATTTAAACACACCATATAAAATCCAATACCTAATGGTTTAACCTTGACTGATTGTGTTAAACTTTGTTAATAGACTTTTAATATAATTGTATTGTATAAGAGATGTGTAATTCTTCTTAAACTTAGAGATAAGTTGTGTAACTTATAGATACCATTTTTAAAAATATATAAAATCTTATGTAGATAAGAAATACATAACGTTCACTATAATTTAAAATTGAAAACTATATATAATTAAAATAATTTTTTTTTTATTTTATATAAAAATATATAAAATATTAAGTAGATAAAAAATACATAACGTTCACTCTAATTTAAAATTAAAAACTATATATAATTAAAATAATTTTTTTTTTATTTTTATTTTATATAAATGATGTGTAATTGTATTTTTTTAATATTAGTGAATTATTTATTTATAGATAATATTTTAAAAAGGTAAGTTATTTATACATAATATTTTAAAAAAAATATAAAATATTAATTTTATATATATATATATATATATATAATTTCTTGAATTGATTTTTGTTTTTTTTATAGATTTTATAAATTAAAAGTTAAAAAATAAAATAACCATTCTACAATTAAGCATCTTAGATTTATCAATTACAAACAACCAAGAATGAAATAAAAGCATCTTAGATTGATCAATTACAAGTAACCAATAATGAAATAAAAATGAAATTAGTATATAGAAATGATAAGTGAATGACAAAAATTGAAAAAACATATAAATCTAAAGTTCATTTGAATGGTAAAAAAATAATGGAGAAATTATTATATACCCTAGGTATTAGGTTCCATCAAAGCTAAACAAACTAGGTCTTTTAATTATAACAAAATCGAGAACCTAAATTTGGTAGAGTTCTTCATGGATTTGCATATTTGTATATGATTTAATAACTTTTGAGCGATCCTTTTATATTATTTACATTTTTATTTTACTTATGAAAATTGAAAAAAAAATTAACATAAATTTATTTCGACTTTAAATTTATTATATTTTGTTTTTAAAAAATATATATAAATTAATCATTCATTTTAACTTCAAATTTATTATATATTATAATAACAAAATACAATCATATAACCAAAATCTTACATTATTTTCATTATCTAAAATTTCTTAGATCTCTAATAATAAAAATATAACCATTCACAAGAACCCAACTCTAACCTTTAACATGCAAGCCTTCAAAAACTTTGGCCAGGATTAACAAATATTGTTTGTTCAAAATTATGTTAAAAGAAGGGTATCACCAATTGCGTTTTCCTCTCCTTTATATAATAATAAAAAAAAAAAAAAAAAATGAGATGTTAATTAAGTTATCATTTTTTAAATATTATTATTATTTTTTATTCAAAGATTTGTATTTAATGGAATTGATGTTAATTAAGTTATTATTTTTTAATTATTATTTTTATTTTTTATTTAAAGAATTGTATTTAATGAAATTTGATTATTGTTATGTTTAATAATTTAAAATTCAAATAAATTTAAAATATTTATATTAAAATTAAAATAATTTTAAATTAATTATATAAAAATATATTCTTTTTTAAATACATTTTTATATTTACAAAATATTATAAAATAGGATGGAAGGGTAAATCATATCTTCTTTAAAGTAATAAGTAATTTGGTTGGGTTCAAATAGCAAGCAATGATCATTCTTTCTTAGACCAAAAGGTGATAGTGAACTTCATTCCACTACATAGAACAAAAGGAATACAATGAGCTAACCTCATGAACAAAAATTACCTTACACTAGTTTTCCACATAATAAATAAAATTGTGATTCTAACAAAGAAATACAAGTACAAGGCCAACATAAGTGTACCAATCACCAAATAAACATGATCTTGAAATAAAATAAAAAAGGAAAAAAACATACATTACCTATTCAATATATCATCTTTGATGAATTTATCAACTATTTTATAAATAGAAACAATCTTTTATTTTCCTTTTGAATAGTAAATATGAAGTATGTAAGAGAGAGAGGGTTTTAGTGCAAACATATATCGATAGTGATATTTAGGGGTGGGGGGTAATATTAGAGAAAACATATTATGTTTTCTCTAATATTACCCCCCACCCCTCATTATGTTTTCTTTAATATTACCCCCACCCCTCATTGTTTTCTCCAATATTACCCCCCACCCTCACCCCTCATATATGAGGGTGGGGGTGGGGGTGGGGAGAGTATGAGAGAAAACATATTTATTTTTTTTGTAAATAAAAATATTTAATTCCTCAAAAATATTTTGTAATCATACATAACGGAGCCATGTCTAGAGATATGTGACATGTTCTGCCAAACAAGTGGAAATTGGAAAAGACGACAACCTTCATTTCTAGCAAAAAAACACCACTTGTTTTTCCAAACAATTGGAAACTAGAGCATGTGGCAAGGGAATGTAGTGCCTAAACTGTCTGAGCATGCAGAAAGACTTATGAACATGAGTATGGAAATTCTATTGTATCTTTGAAAAAATAGTGCATAAGCTAAAAGGAAAGGACTAAGCATCAAAAGAACCAGTAAAGCATGTGTCGACGTGAGTTCCACCATGAGAAGTGAAGACGTATGGTTTCACGCAGGTCGGGAACCGTTGTCGGCTCTGTGATCTTGAGAGCGCTCCATACAGAATGTCAAGTCTATTACTGAGAAAGGTATTCTTGTGAAGTTGTTCCTTCATGTCCATGTGCATCTCGAAGATGAGTTCCATATGCATCTCGAAGATGACAAGTGGAGTGAGACTCCTTATCCAGATCTGAGGAGGGTGGTGGAGGAGTTGTTGGGAAGTCGACTGACAAAATCTCTTCCTGAATTATGCAAGTCGCCATTTCGAGGTGCAAGTTGCAACAGGGACAAAGTGATTGGTTCTAGGAAGTTTATGGGGGTTTGGAACTGTGTACATGAGGGAATCCGGTGGAACAATAATTGGATCTTCTAGAATCGCCTCCTCTTCAATGGCCATTGGAGGCATAATTTTATCCCCATCCCAACAAATCAGATAGGTCAAATAATATTGGGAGAGACTATGAATTTGATGCTTCCTGACAGCATAGATGTACCGGGAAGGCCCTCTCTTAGGCTTACCACGCTCCTGTGGCATGGTGGTGGAGAAAAATGAGACTATAGGAGGCTTGAGAATTTGCAGAGTGGAGAGAACGACAAAAGAAAAACCAAAATGCAATAGTTGAGCTGAGTGGGAGGAACCATAAAATACCTGGAGGAAGTGGAGGGGCACCAAAGGAGTTGAAATGACCTTGCGCATGCCTCACATACTTATCGTCATCCCCCAACCATGGTGCATTGAAGGTGCCATTAAACCTGCGCGAGGGCATTGTCGAACCTGCTCTGAAGTGCCTTGAATTTTTCCCTTCATACGATAAATGGGAGTGAGGGAGATATCGTGCTTTTTTAATACTAGGATTTGTATGCTAGCAACATGACACCCCATCTAGGGAGGGAAATATCGTTGAGCGATTTCCATGCACTGGAGCAGCAATGGGGAGCTGGTGAGATTCGATCATCCATTTGAATCATCACCTCCTTTGAGATGACTCCTTCATTAGCCAAGATATTGACTAGCTTGTTAGACTCCCTTTTCACGTGGGAAGGGATGAGAGTGAGTGTGGGTTGCGGGAGGGATATGAATTATTCAAGTAGGCCTAGAAGCCTCCATATTGAGGAGAATTTTTATGGACTAGAGACATAGATGATTTTTTAAACCAAGGAGATTATCACTTGGGAATCCCCTTACACAATGAGTTGGTTTATGTCATGATATATTACCATTTTGAACCCCTTGATGAGGCTCCACAATTATGTTGCATTGTTTGTGTTCTGTCCCAAGTGGCCTATTGTTATGTGAATAATTCACCCAGTATTGTCTCATAGAAAGGCCCCGAAGCTTGTTGTTCCTGCGATGCCCTTTGAAGAGCCATCGAAATTTGGTTTTATGAAACCTTGAGGGGGCGAGAGAGAAAGAGGAGGGGATTTGAGTATGAATGGAAAAAGGAGGAGGGGTTTGGTGAGGGTGATCAGGGAGATTCAATTTCCCTGATGAAAGGATGAGACTTTGTGGAGGATTTCATTGAATATCCTCGTGTGTCAAATGACCATCTCTAATGGTTTCCTAGATGAGAGTAAGGATCTTTTCCTAGGTAGTGAGGGGGGGTGGAGGAATGGGAGTGGAAAATCCTTTTGTTTCGCTCTTTCCATATTTTCCAAACTATAAATCCAGGTAGTCGTTTCTAGATGCGATCTAAAATTGGGCTCTAATAAGTGATCAACCCCCAATTTTTTATAGTGTTGACAATGTTGTCTTTATTTATATTGGAGCAAAGCATTATTTGGTTTCCATGTCCCAGATTGCCCCACTATGATGGAATTTATTTAAAATGTGCTCCATTGTTTCGTGTTGTTTTTGACATAGAAGGAATATATATGGTCCTACAAATTCCCACTTCTGGAGATTTTCCCAGGTGAGTATGTGATTCTGGGCCATTAGCCAGAGGAAAATTGAGATTTTCGGCCAAAATTTGGAATTCCAAATGGTGCTCCAGATGTGCTCTTTTGGCTGCATGTGGTAGTTTTAATGAAGGTAGTAGGCTTCCTTTATCAAGAAGTTTCTTTTTGGTGAGTGTCCCCACATGAGGATGTCTGGTCCTTCACTAATACGAATCTTCTGTTGCGAGGTTATTTCACACTATGGTTATCTATTATTGTCCTATGGTATGTTGAGTTCATGAGGCTGAGTCTTCCATATGTGCCAAGGGTGGTGTTGAGAATTCACCTTCCACAAATCCTTTAGATGGAGTGGATTCTTGATTTTCATGTGCTGGTGGAGGGGGCGTAGCTATTCCATTCAATTCAAAGGTAGAAATTGCTTCCATGAGTCCTTCCAGAATAAGGACATCTCTCCATTGTGAATATCCCATAGAGTATATTTTTGTATTAGAGGGTGGTTTCACCAAGCTGCATTCCATATGTTGGAGCCTTGAATTTGATCATTGATTCAAATTAGGAGATCTGCATTGGTGGTTGGTACATATTTGTGCCTCAACATTTTATCCCATAACTCTGTGGGATGTTTGAGCTAACACCACCAAAGATTTTCCCCCATTATGCAATTGAGATTTCTCGGATCCCTTAGACCCAATCCACCTATGTATTTTGGGCAACAGATTTTGTCCCACCCGACTAGAGCCCATTTCTTGTCAGGATAGTGTCCATTCCAAAGAAAGTTTCCTTGAAGGTTCCTGATAGCATTTATGACTGACTATGGTTTTTCCAAGGTTGTAAATAGGTAGGTTGGGAGAGCTTGAAAAATTGATTTCATAAGGACTAGTCGGGCTATAAGAATGAGAGATCGAAAGGTCCAACTGTTTAGTCAATTGGATATGGAAAGTAGGAGGTTTTCCCAAGAGATTTTGTGAGTGACCTCTCCCATAATGGGGATACCAAGATAGTTGGATAGAAGAGAACGCTTGGGGATACCCAGAAGTATGTAGATGTGGGTTTGGATTTCCAGCGGGGTGTTGAAGAAGAAGAGTTGTGATTTTTCAAGTTTTAGGGAGGTTCCTGGAGCATCAACAAAGTTTGTGAGGATGGACTTGATTTTATTGGCCTTCTGGGTGGTAGGGGTATTCATTAGCAAGGTATCATCCATGAATTGACTATGAGAGGTTATTGGCTAGAGATTGTGAAGGGGTGGGCCCTTGAGGGAACCATCCTCTATTCAGGCATCGATGTAGCGGTCCAAACCTTTAACTATGATGAAAAAAGGAAAGGGGAGAGGGGGTCCTCCTCTCAAATGCCTCTAGTTCGAAAAAATGGTTGGGAGAGCACTCCATTAAAAATAATGGAGAAAAAGGTTGAAGAAGTGAGCTTCATGATCTATTCTATCTAATCCTTATAAAAAAAAAAGGCCTGAAGAAGGCAATGCATGTATTTCCAACTAATTCTATCAAAATATTTTGAGAGGTCCAGTTTGATTAGCATACCTGAGGTATGAGTTGATTTGAGTGAATGTATCACCTCGTGTGCTAAGATGATGTTGGCCATAATTTGATGCCCCTCCACGTATCTTGATTGCTCCATGGAGATGGTGAAAGGAAGTACAAGTTTGAGCCTTAGAGCTATTACCTTTGTGATGATTTTGTAGATTACATTGCATAGGGAAATGGTGCAGAACTGCTTTGGGTGGGTAACCCTTTATTCCTTTGGGATTAGCATAAGGAAAGTGGCATCGAAGGTCGAGAGGACCAATACAGAGATGTGGGACTCCTCGATGAGTTTCTATACTTCTTCCCGGATCATTGGCCAACAATAGCGAAAAAAATTCAATGGTGAAGCCATCCAAACTCGGTGCCTTTCCCAGAGGAATTTATTTGACTACTTGATCCACTTCTTCTTGTGTGATCGGCCTCATTAGTTTTTTATTTTGTTCCATAGTGATGAGGGAGGGAATGTGTCAGTTTATCTTTCTTAGAGCCCGTGCTATGTCCCTACTGGGTTTTCATACGAGGTCTTTGTAGTAATTTACCAGTTCTGATTTTATGCCTGCATGATCCGTGATGTAGTTTCTTTGAGCATCTTCTATCTTGGTGATTCTATTAATGTATTATCAATGCACCATGGAGCGATGGAAGAACTTGGTGTTCCACTCTCCCTCCTTGAGCCATTGTACTCTATATTTTTGTCGCTAGAGTATCTCCTCTTGTTTTTTTCATTCCTTTATCTCTTCCTGGAGATTTTCTTCCTCCATTGCAGAATCTACCATCCATCCTTGTAGAATGAATGCCTTTTGCAGATCCTCTAGGAGTTTCTCAATCTCCCATTTTTTCTGGAAGATGTTGTCAAAGACATTTTTGTTCCACTTTTTTAGTTGCATTTTTAAATTCTTCAGTCACTGATGGAACTTGTAAATTCTTGTACTTTGGGAAATCTCATCCTGCCTCCACCAGGATTGGGAAAGTTCCTAAAAATCCAGGTGAGTGAACCATAATTTTCGAAGAGTAAAGGTTTGAGTTTGGGTGTTGCTCCTATGTCTAGCTAGAGGGACACTGGACAGTGGTCTAAACCTCATTTTGGGAGAATGTTGGCTTCTAACACTGGATCCTCCAACATTATGGATTATGAAATGAGGAAGAGGTCTAATTTGCAAGTTAGGTGTTTGGGGCCAGATCTTCAATTGGACCAAGAGAAAATTCCATTTATGTTTTCTATGTCAATAAGTTTGAGCTACTCTATTAGCATTCAGAACTTACCATTTTCCTATTCTAGTCACTTTCTGCCTCCACTCTTCTCCTCCAATGTGAAGATGATGCTGAATTATCCCCCCACTATCCATTGCAAGGATCCTATCAGCGCACTTACAATGGATATCATCTGTAGGAAAAGGTCCTTGTCCTAGATATGGCCCATATGTGTTTGTGAGCATGCCATCCTTGTTGGAGCCCAATGTCCGAAAGTGGAATGTGAGCATGCCAACCATGGAAAAAGGTTGATCAATAATGATTGTGGCAGGGTTCCATAAAATGGTGATACCCCCTACTACGCCATTCGATTCTGTGTGAATGGAGTTGCAATGTCTCCAACATTTCTAAAAGATTGCCTATACTATGTCCCTGAGACATTTAGTTTCATGCAAAAGGAGAATGTCCAAATTCTCTGCATGAATATTGTTTCAAAGGGTACATTGTTTGGACCTTCCATTTATCCCTTTGATGTTCCAAGTGATTATATTCATCATAAGGAGTTGTGTGGGGGAGTGAAGAAACCTATCGTGAGACGATGGATATGTCTTGAGTTAAACATATAGTCTCCAACCTCCTTGATCATTTGATTTGTTGATTTCTAGTCTCATCCCTTGCCTTCACGAGGGGTATGCTTGGGATATGGTATTGGATCTTGGGATTGTTAGGATATTTAGACACTTAGGAGTTAGTTAAGATCTACTTGGTCTAATATGTCGTTAGGTAAAAGTGTATTTCTTTAGTATGCATTAGTATGCATTTGTAGTTAGGAAATCCGACGGTCATGATATGTTCCCGACATAGAGTGATCCGACGGTTCATACTCTCCTCGATCTTAACGGCCATTGATCCGTGGCATAACACCCGATTGGTCCATGATCTCTATTTAAAGAGCATGGAGGGTCATTTGCCGATGATCGATTGTGAGAAACTCT
>ML779998.1:360086-381879 GCA_009831015.1 Picea engelmannii
TGGCCGCGTTGGCTGGGGCCGTGGATGTTTCCCTGTAGGGGTTTTACCACGTGAAAACATCGGTGTGTTGATCTTTGATCTGGTTATGTGAGTGGTTACTGAAGGTGTTCGTCCTCTGTTGGAATACCTGTGTTGTCGAACAGGGATATACCAAATCTTGAAGTGGCTCCTGCAGTGGAATTAGAGAATACTTTGTGAAACTTTCTTAGTTGTTTTACTAGGATGGTTTAGAAATCCTTCTTTTTGAAGGCTCTCTTAAGTTTCTCTAGGTCGATATATGCCATATACTGATCCTCCAATTGCATGATTGTGTCCCCCCCTTCCTCTAATTTTTTTTCCTCATTCTATCGAACAAAGGAGTCCATATCTTGGATCTGTTCTATAGTTGTTTTGGACTGCAACTTGGATTTTCCTTTCTCCTTGCCCTAGTTTTTTTTTTATGCATATTTTCCACTTCCTCTTCTTCTAAGAGATGGTTTAAGAAATAAAAAGAGTTGTTGATGGGAATCTTATGGTTTCCCTCTTGATTTTTCTTCTTGAGGGGTTGTTGTTTCCTTCCTATGACCGTCGTGAAGCCATCCTTTTTTTCCTCCCCCTGTCTTTGGGGTTTGAGCATTGTAAGGTAGCTAGAGAGGTAGTGGAGGGGCCCAAAGGGCCCATAGTGATAATAGTGGAGCTCATTCAATGTAAGGTGGAATAGGTCCACTATATTATTAAATAAGGCCCACTATGGTAGTTAGATATAATAAATGGGTAATTAGATATAATAAATGTATGAGGACTTCTTAGAAGGTTCTACTTCTAGAATATTCCTCCTCTAGAATGTTCTTAGGTGATGGTAGCACTATACAAAGGGGTTCAAGCAATGTAATGAGACATGAAGAGAAGTATTGTATTTGGAGCGGTAGCTCGATAGGAGGATGCCCCCTCGAAGAGGCAAGTGAACAGGAGAGGATCCCTTCCATAATAGGATCCATTGTATGGTGTTTTCCTACCTCAAGGGTTTGGTAATAATAAAGTGTGGTTTCTTCTTTAGATACGAGGTATATGGCAATGTGTGAAACAATTGGTCTTTGAAATAATTCTTAGAAGTAGAACCTTCTAAGAATTCCTCTTACATTTATTATATCTAATTACCCATTTATTATATCTAACTACCATAGTGGGCCTTATTTAATAATATAGTGGACCTAATCCACCTTACATTGAATGGTCTCCACTATCATCACTATGGGCCCTCTGGGCCCCTCCACTACCTCTCTAGATACCTTACATTCCATCCCCCTTATGAAAGTGTTGTCCTCAACGCTTGATGGACAACCATATACCAGGCTCCCATGGATAATTGTGGACCATAATGTTGAAGAAGACTGAAGAACCAAAGTCCCATGTAGAAAGGAAAGCCATCATGTTGAAGTAGTCCAACCGCCATTGTAAACCAGGGTCACATGTCCAAGTGCTCATGTGAACTCCACACGGAAGATATCGGCACCCAATAACCAACTGAAAATGATGCTCCCAATACTGACACCTATCATGTGGATCCAAATAAGAATATTCATCCACATAGTGGGAGAGGATCAAAGATGAATCTGGAAGAAACAATATCATTGTAAAATATGCAGACTGAACACTGGTAACTAGCTCCTGATGTGGAACATTGATGTTCTCTACAGAAGGTGGAGTAGAGTCATCAAATAAAATATGGAAGTGGTTGTCATCCTAGAAATGACAACTATCCATATACCAATCATCACAACTGACCTCAAAATCATACCAAGAATATATTTCTTGATTATATTCATCCTTGAGGCCCTCTATAAGAAATCTCTTCTGCATGTTATTCAATGAATCTTGAATACTACGAAAACTATCATTGAGACCATCTATGAGGCCATGTACAAATGCATCCAATCTTTCATCCAATGTGTGAAACAATTAGGCTTTGAATGATTCAAGAATTTCTTTCAGGTTTTGAGAAGAAACAGCCATATGAGAACCCTATGAATTCTTCAGTCCCTCAACCGTCATGAAATAAAAAAATAAAAATAGACCTAATATGTTATGGCAAAAAATCGCGGTTTTTTCTTGAAAACCCCTAAAAAATTGTTGAAGTTAAAATGCTCATAACTTCACTTCCCAGACTCCGTTTTGGCTGATTGTTTTTTTGAAATTCAGTGAAATTGTGAGATGAACTTAGATCTGTAATTTATTTTGGCAAATTCAGCCTCCAGATGCTACAGAAATAAAAAAATTCTCGAGATCGTCTGTGGAAAAAATCCTAAAAATTTGCAGATTTTAAAACTTCAATATCTTGACTTCCCAGACTTCGTTTTGGATGATTTTTTTTTTCAACTTGGGTGTTTTTCTGAGAGGAACTCAAATATACAACAATTTTCTGCAAATTTTGCACAAAAATATACCAAAAACTTCGAGAATGTTTCGTCCCTCTTTTTTACTTCTCCGAAAACAAATTTGCAAAAATAAAAAAAAATTGTCCACAATGTTTGCCCAAGGAAAGTGCTCTGATACCACTTGTTAAGAATTTTATACTGAATACAAAATCACCACAATAGATATACAATAACAATATGTCAAATCTCCTTTATTACCATCAAACCCTTGAGGTAGGGCAACACCATACAATGGATCTTATTATGGAAGGGATCCTCTCCTGTTCACTTGCCTCTTCGGGGGGGCATCCTCCTATTGAGTTACCACTCCAAATAAAATATTTCTCTTCATATCTCATTACATTTCTTGAACCCCTTTATATAGTGCTACCATCACCTAAGAACATTCTAGAGGAGGAATTTTCTAGAAGTAGAACATTCTAAGAAGTCCTCTTACATTTATTATATCTAATTACTTATTTATTATATCTAACTACCATAGTGGACCTTATTTATTAATAAAGTGGACCTAGTCCACCTTACATTGAATGGTCTTCACTATCATCACTATGGGCCCTCTGGGCCCCTCCACTACCTCTCTATCTACCTTACACTGAATAGATCTACCAATATAATAACCACAAATACTAAATACACAATAGATCCACTAAGCAAGATATAAGAAACCACACTTTATTATATCAAAACCCTTGAGGTAGGGCAACACCATACAATGGATCCTATTATGGAAGGGATCATCTCCTGTTCACTTGCCTCTTCAAGGGGGCATCCTCCTATTGATCTACCACTCCAAATACAATATTTCTCTTCATATCTCATTACATTGCTTGAACCCTTTTATATAGTGCTACCATCACCTAAGAACATTCTAGAGGAGGAATCTTCTAGAGGTAGAACCTTCTAAGAAGTCCTCTTACATTTATTATATCTAATTACCCATTTATTATATCTAACTACCATAGTGGGCCTTATTTAATACTATAGTGGACCTAGTCCACCTTACATTGAATGACCTCCACTATTATCACTATGGGCCCTCTGGGCCCCTCTACTACCTCTCTAGCTACCTTACAAGCGTTGAGATGGAAGTCACAGAAGAGGTGACCATGTTCATGACATTTCCTGCAATGGAAGGGGATGCGATCGTACTCAATGGTCCGATTCCATTATAATAGAGAAAACATATTATGTTTTCTCTATTATTCCCCCACCCTATTATTTTTTTTGTATTATCCCCCCACTGTATTATGTTTTCTCTATTATTCCCCCACCCTATTATTTTTTTTGTATTATCCCCCCACTGTATTATGTTTTCTCTATTATTCTCTGATCCAGGTGGATATCGGTTACCACCCACCTATTCTAATTGGCTCACATACATATGTCATTTTGGAAATTTCATTTTTCATCTTGGAATTTTTAGTTTTCATCTTAGTAGTTGTTTTCTATCTTTTCAAGTCATAAACTTCTGGGGCCATTTTGAGGCCCTAAACAATGTTTTTGGGGCCCACCACTATCACACAATAGACAAAGTTAGAGTGTGACAAAATAATTTGTAGTATTCGAATAGACAATTCCGATGGGATATCGTGCACCTAAAATGAAGATCATATGCAAAAGTTATGACCACATGAAGTTGATGTACGAACTTACCCCAACGGTGCCCACATGACTTTTGGCACTTCATCTCCTAGGGTTAGGTTTTAGGATGTCTAGGGTTTTGAAATTCATGTTTGAGATAAAAATTCCTTTGAAGCCTCATTTTACTGATCTTATTGTGAATGAGCATAGTCGTCAAATCTCTTTTAAGAGATAAGCCACCACCATTCTAGCAATCATGTTTCAGTGTGCATTTTACAGTTTCATCATATTTCTTTAATGATTAGAAGCCACTTTTTACTATATATATTTTATTGTTCATTGTATATCTATGTTAATAATATAGCTATGTATTCATTTCGTTGCGCTCATAAAATATGGATCAGTGGTATCATAGCGGTATGTTCCCTGTCGTTCTTAGTGCATGTCCCAGACAAGATTAGGGTACAAAGAGTTGGGTCTTGAGCTTGTTTCTCTTAAGGAAAATATCTCTCAAATGCCTAGTCATCCTTTCATGGCTAAAGAAAATAAATATGATGGGACAAGAGATCCTTTAAAATTGTTGCTCGAGGAATCCCTCGCACAACAGAGGAACGAGATCAGGGATATTTTTTCACAAATCCTTCATCGACTAATAACATGTGACAAATCTTCATCGTGTACACGCGTCGCCCCCTTCGAGGTACATATCAAATTTTATATTCCTATATTTGAAGGTCAAATAGATGTAGATTTTGTAGAAAAATGGTTGAATCTACTAGAACTTTTTGAATAAAGAAAAGATTACATTTGCACTCCTCAAAGTTGTCCCCCATGTCAAATATTAGTGGGAGACGTTTTGTGAACAAAAGAAAATAGAGGAACCATCATTATTTACAGTCGCATTCACATGGGAGTCCTTCATGGATGTTATTGAGGAACAATACTACCTTGTTGGAAGTTATGATGACCTGTATACAAGATGGACCACATTGCAACAGGAAATGGACCAAACAATGCCAGAGTTCACAAATACCTTCCATACCTTCCACACCAAGTTGGGTATCAAAAATTATAAGATAAATATGGTGCTCAAGTACCACAACAGTCTATATAGATACATCCAAAAAAAAATGGAGTTTCTATACATCTCGTCCTTGGGTGCGGCCTATCGATATGATATCAAAATCGAGTTGAAGCTTAAACAAAAGAAGCGATAGTTTGGGTCTGGGAGCTCCTCACATTAGAAGCAGGGCAAGGGAATCCCCAACCCATAGAAAAAAGGGCATAGAAAAGATGTATAACCTCAAGAAAATGAGTCTAAGATGCAAACAAAGAAGGACAATGGAAAGACAAAGAAAGACACCAGGAACTGGTGTGATTTCCATAAGATGCCTTGGCATAACACTGTTGATTTCCACTCAAAGAAGTCAATGGTGGAGGATGTGAAATCCTCAAAATTAGACATCGGTTATGAATCAGAGTTAGAACCATAAAAAGGGAGATGGAATATTGATGTGGAACCCAATGCCACTGTTGTTACCACCAAGGTACATCCCGGTGAACCTGATGAGCCAGAGGAAGGCGAGAGCCTATTTCATTCACAGATGTGGGTGAAGGGTAATCAATTGCACTTCATCGTTAATATGGGTAGCCATAAGAACCTCATCTCAACGAATATCGTCAAGCAGTTGGCCTTGCCGACAATGCCACATCCACAACCATATACCAGTTGGATATGTGTTATATTCTTTGCATGACTACAAATAGTTTCATCTTTGCACCGAGTGCGTAGGGGGGTAAGAGGGGAGGCCGCTAGGCACCCCCTCAGGGGGTTGCATGTGTTTGGGTAAGTACCCCTAAAAACAAAAACAATTCTTGGTTTTCATGTCCATTTATGGGAGGTTTTTTGGCATATGGTTTTTCATGGATGGTTTTCTATTTTTGGTTAAGGAATTAGGGTTGTTGACTAATCCAAGTCATTGGATTAGTTTTTTGGATATCATTGGATCCTATATGTATATTGTATTGTAAACAATGTATGATATGAATGAATATAGAATATGATGGTTTTCTAGGTTTGGGTTTAAAGGGGGAAAATATCTGTGTAATATGTGTATTTTCCATTGTATATTTTTGTTCTTCTATTGAAAATTTGTTTGCCATAAAATATTGTACAAGGTTAAAATGTACATTTGGTATCATAGCAATTATTGGCTTCAAGGGGGAGCCTTTGTGGTTAGGGATTTTCATCGGTACTGTGATAAGCCTTGTTACAGTGGGAGATATGCAGTATTGATTCTTTAGGTGAAGAAAAATGGCGAGCAATTTGAAAATAGAGATTAAGAAATTTAATGGGAAATGTTTTGAGCTATGGAAGATCTATTAGTAGAAAAATACCATTAGGTCATGGTGGATGTAGGTACTGCACCTACAGGAACGTCATCAGATGACTGGAAAAAGATGGATCAGAAGGAGAAGAGAACAATCCAATTGTGTCTCTCAGATTTAGTATTACTGAATGTGTCAGAGGAAGCTACAACCAAGGAGTTATGGGATAAGTTGGGGAACTTGTATCAGACTAAGTCCCTGGTAAATAAATGTTTCCCACAGAAAAAATTGTATAACCTAAGCATAAGAGATTGAGACTCGGTGAAAGAGCATTTGAACGCCTTCAACATTGTGGTAAGTCAATTATTATCTATTGAGATTAAAATTTCAGATGAATATAAGTGTATCAGTTTATTGTTCTCTTTACTAGACTTGTGGGATAGTCTGGTTGTGTCGATAAGTAGTAATAAAACTATATTTAGTTTCGATGGTGTGGTCTCATCCTTATTATTATAGGAGATGAGATGGAAGAACATGGAAGGACATATCACAGATGCATTATTTGCAAGAGGACACTCCTAGGATAGAAATATATCTAATTCCTCAAGTGGGAGATCTAAGTCTAAGGGTGGATATTAATCTCTCAGAAAGTATGTAAAGGTATATTGGAGACGTTTAAAAATAAGGTCACTTCAAGAAGCAATGTAGATCCAAAAACATTGAGAAAGTGAAGGGATTTGAAGGTGCTCCCCCTACAAAAGAAAATACCTCCGAGGAAGAAGGAGAGGATTTGTGCTTGGATTATTCAAGCACACTTGCAAATCATGAGGCATGGTTGGTTAAATCGAGTGCATCCTTTGATATAACTCCCCACATGGAGTGTCTCTATAAATATGAAAGGTATGATGGAGGCAATGTTTTCCTAGGTGATGACTCGACAATAAAAATCATAGGACGAGAAAAAGTCAAGTTGAGGCTCATATATGGAAGGATTAGAACACTTCCTATTGTTTTGCACATCCAAGGATTGGCCATAAAATTGATTTATGTAATAAAAATGGACGATGCAAGGATAAAAACAATATTTGAAAAAGAAACCTGCAGAATGGTTCAAGGATAAATGGTGTTGTTGAAGGGAGTTTAGATTGGAACTCTATATAATACTGAAAGGAATAACTATTACTGATGGGTGTAATAGTTCCATTGTTCCTTATAATGGAGCAGAAGAAGAAAACACTCCTACATTCTCTAGAGAAAAGGTTATGATGTGACATCAAAGACTGGGGCATATTAAAGAGAAGGGTCTTCGACTACTACACGGTAAAGGTATGGTTGAAGGTATGTCTATATTCTCTATGTACTTTTATTTCTGTGAACATTGTGTATATGGGAAGTAGAATCGGGTAAGATTCCCCTTTGGTGCAACAAGGGAAGAAGGAATTTTATAGCTAGTTCACAATGATGTGTTTGGACCTGTGTCAGTTCCACCATTGGGAAAATATGTGTACTATGTCTCATTTCTAGATGAATTTTCAAGGAATACTTGGATATATTTACTCAGGAAGAAATATGAAGTCTTTGAAATATTTAAAGAGTTTAATGCTCTTATTGAGAATCAAACAGAGAAAATAATTAAGGTGTTGAGGATAGATAATGGTGGAGAGTTATGCAGGAATGAATTTGAAGAATTATGTAAGAAGAGTGGTATATCAAGGAAGAAAATTGATCCATATACACCTCAACAAAATGGAGTTGCAGAAAGGATTAGCATGACGTTGATGGGAAAAACAAGGTACATGCTCAGTGGTGTCGAGTTAGGGAAATAATTATGGGAAGAGGCAGTGGGTACTACATGTTACCTAGTCAACATATCATCCTTGTCAGCACTGGATGACAAGACTCCAAAAGATGTTTGGACTAGTAAGAAATCGTCTCTCACACATCTCAAGGTATTTGGTTGTGAGGCCAATGTTAATGTTCCAAACGAAAACATGAGTAAGCTATATAAGAAGGATGAAAAGTGTATCTTTATTGGGTATAAAGACGGTCTTAAAGATTATAAGCTTTGGTACCCAAAAACTAAGAAGGTTGTCTATAGCCGAGATGTGGTATTTAGATAAATGAAGGATGTTGTCAAATTGGAAGTCCTACCAAGTAAGGAAGAACTAGAGAAAATAGAGTTCGAGCCAAAGTATGATGAATTAGACTCTACAAAATAATAGGAATCAGAAGAAGAAGATCCTCATAATCCAGTATTGAGGATATCTGTGTGGGAAAAAAGGCAACCATAAAGGTATTCTCCATCGGATTTTCGTTCTAATTTTTCTTTGTCTATTACTGATCATGATCCCATAACTGTTAGGGAGGAAGTGGATTCAGAGGATGAAAAACGATGGAAATTTTTCATGGTTGAAGAAATGGCATCCTTGGATAAGAATGAGGCTTGCGATATAGTGGAGTTTTTGAATAGAAGAAATCCCATTGGCAACAAATCAGTATTTAAAACGAATTTGAATGCATAAGGAAAAGTGGAGAAATACAAAGATAGATTAGTCAAAACTAGGGAAGGAGCATTGGAAAAAAGGAAAGAGTGTTTTCAGGTATTTCCATGGCACTGCTAGATATGGAATGTGCTACCAAGGAAGACTAGGATTGGATAGAGTGTTGAAAATGCATGGCTTTGTGGATGCATATAGGGCTAGAGATATAGATCATAGGGGTATACAAGTGGGTATGTGTTTAACCTATTTGGAGCATCAATTGGTTGGATGAGAAAAAGACAGTTTGTAGTGGCACATTTAACTATAGAAGTTGAATACACAACAACCACTCATGTAAGAAAGGAAGCAGTATGGTTACAAAGATTGTGTTCAAGTACTAGATTGGTACAACAATCTGTAAGGATAGATTGTTATACTTAGAGTGCAATTTTTCTGGCAAAGAACCCGATTTATAATTCAAAGACAAAGCATATTGATGTTCATTATCACTTTGTGAGAGACATGGATAAAGAGAAGAAGGTATTTTTGATGAAGGTGGACACTTTGAAGAATTTTGTAGATTCGTTAAAAAAAATTATGAGCACTGAGAAGTTCTCTTGGTGTAGAGGGTCTATGGGCATTGCTTCCCTATATTGTTGACTATGTAGCCTTGTAACCCCCTATATGAAAAAAAAAGAACAAGTGGGAGAATGTTTGATATGTTTTATATTCTTTGACACAGAACCCAATGCCACCATTACTACCACCAAGATCCATCCAAGTGAAACTTATGAGCCAAAGGAAGGCAAGCGCATTTTTCATTCACATATGTGGGTGAAGGGTAATCCACTGCACTTCATCATTCATAGCAGTAGCCAGAAGAACCTCACATCAACAGAGGTCATCAAGTAGTTGGCCCTACTAACAACACTACACCGAAAACAATACACATGTTGGATATGTGTGAAATTCTTTGCACGACTAGAAATAGTTTCTACATTGCACTGGGCGTGTAGGGGGTATCTTCCCCCAAAAAAACAAATTTCTTATTTTTCATGTCTATTTTTGGGCGGTCCTCGGTTTTAATGTCCATTTATGGGAATTTTTTTGGCACATGGTTTTCTATTATTGATTAAGGAATTAGGGTTGTTGACTAATCCAGGTCATTGGATTAGGGTTTTGGATGGTTTTGGCTCCTATATGTATAGTGTATGGTAAACAATGTATGATATGAATGAATATAGAATATGATGGTTTTCCCGACTTGGGTTTCCGGGGAAAAAATCTCTATGTAATGTGTGTATTTACCATTGTGTTGTTTATGTTCTTTTATTGAAAATTAGTTTGCAGTAAAATATTGTACAAGGTTAAAATATACAACACCATCAGATGGCTTTGCCAAGGAAGCGATCTTTGTGTCATCCAACAACATCACGTGTCCTACAGCATCAATCCCTTTAAACATGAGGTATTTTGTTATGTTTCTCCCCTTGAAGTTTGTGATGTTCTTTTGGGCCAACCGTATTTATGGAAACATCATGTTGTATATGATTCCAGGACTTGTAGTTTTATTATTACTTTGGACATGAAATTGTACAGGATACGAGGTAGTCCCACCTACTACCATTTCCTTGATCTCTTCCAAGCAATGAAGGAAGATCATCTCTTATACTAAGAAGTTTTTCTTCCTCCGATTCGCTCTCAAAGTGAGTGAAAGGTTGTAGCCACATTCATGGCCTCTGCGGTCGAAATTTCCACACAACAGAAGTAAGTGGATAAGGTCATCGAATAATATAAAGACATCTTATCCTCACCCAATTGGGTACCTCTACAATGTTAGGTCAAGCATTCAGTCGACTTGACCCACGACACATCGCTACCCAATGGGACAGTCTATCACTGCACTTTATTAGAAAACGTGGAGATCAAGCGTCAGATTCAAGAACTGATCCAAAATGGGAACATACAACCAATATAATCACCGTGTGGAATCCCAATCATGCTTGTGCAGAAGAAATATGGGACTTGGCGACTCTGCATCGATTATCGGGCTCTAAATAAAATCACAGTCAGGAACTTGTACCTGATTCCCTGAATCGACGATCTCATTGTTTGGCTCAAGGGGTCCAAATACTTTAGTAAGATTGATCTGAAGTCTGGCTATCGTCGGGTCCCAATAGAGCAGATATATTTATGGAAAACTTCCTTCAAGTCCAAAGAAGGTCTTTTTGAATGGTTGGTCATGCCCTTTGGTTTGACGAATTCCCCAACAAATTTCATGAGGATGATGGATTATATCTTGCATCCTTTCACCAATTATTTTTTGGTGGTGTATCTGGATGAAATCCTCATCTACAACAAGAATTGGGTGGAACACTTGCAGCATATTGAGCAGGTTCTGCACACTCTACGACAACACAATATATATACATTTGGTAAAATTATCCTTCATCCCTGATAGGGTCCAGTACCTAAGATGCATTATTGATTAGCATGGGGTGCATGTGGATCTAGCCAAGATCCAAGTCATTCATGACTGGACAGCCGCAACCACACTCACTAACCTTTAGATTTTTTTAGGCCTTAACAATTTATATCCCGGGTTCGTGTTGGGATTCTCCCATATTGTATGGACCCTCATCCAAGTAACTAGAGGTGGTAGTAAGGATAACTTTGTGTGGGGCCTATCACAATAGAAATTGTTCAATTATTTGAAGAAATTATTGTGCTCAGCTCCAGTGCTTTCATTACCTTACCTGCAACAACCCTTTCAGTTTGAGACAAGTGCTTCAGACTATTCTGTGGGCATAGTTCTCACTTAGCAAGGTCACCCATGGTCTATCATAGTGAGACACTATTAGATGTCATCTGCAAGTACCCTACATACGACAAATAAATGTACTCCATTTTTCAAGCCTACCACCAGTGGAGGTATCACATTCTTTGGAAGGAGGCAATCATCCACACCGATCATAAGTTGTTGCAGCTCATGCAAACTTAGGGAAAATTGCAGAAAGTCTGCCATAAGAAGTGGTCCACATACTTGCAAAAATTTCATCTCAACACAAAGTATAAGACATGAAGCACCAATTGCATCATTGATTACCTCGGCCTACCTCCAGTGGTTTCACTCACCATGGTGCTAAAATATGACGGCCATGAGACCTCCCAATGGCCCCAACTCTATGAGAGAGATCATGACTTCACTTACACCTACCAAATGTTGGGTGCAAACATAGTTTTCATTGATTTCCATATTCAGGATGGGGTACTATGCCGTCTGGGACATATTTTCGTTCTATCAAGCGATGGAGAAAACATTATTTGGGAATCCCACTACAGTCAGGTGGAAAGAAATTTTAGTGTAGAAAAGACAATGGTCCTGTTACAACAACATTTCTAATGGATGAAACTTCGATAGGATTTCAACAAGTATATGAGTTCCTACAATGCCTCTTCCATTGCCAAACTGGCCATTAAGAAACAAGGATTGTACAACCCTCTGCCTACTCTTGAAAGACCCTTGGAATCCATCTCGATGGAATACATGTTAGCCCTTCCGTGAAACAAGAGAGGAAATGAATGTGTTTTTGTGTTGGTTGATAATTTTTCTAAAATCGCGATTCTGACCACCTGCAAGAAGATCATCACAACCCAGGTCACTGCTAAGCTCTTCTTCAAACTAGTATGGGTACATTTTCAGATACCACAAACCATCATCTTATATTGGGATAGTCGGTTCCTCAACACATTTTGGTCAGGCCTCTGGTCACTTCTATACACCAATCTCACCAAATCCATTTCCTTCCACCCCAAGATGGATGACCAAACCGAGGTTGTCAACCAAATTATTGTGCATATCCTACACATGTAAAATTACAATCATCCCCACACATGGGATGAGATTCTTCCCTATGTTCAACATGGCTACAACATAGCCATACATAGCTCAACCAACCACAGTCCCTTTTAGGAGGAGTTGGGATCTACCCGATTGGGTCCCATGGATGTTGCACTACCTCTTTCGGCCACCCAGGAAGACTCATCCCATGCTCAAATTGAAGATGAAAAAGATACATGGTTCAATGATTGGATCCAACACATATTCCAATAGGTTCAAGATATTTTGTAGAAGTACAATGCCAACTACAAGCAGCGACATGATCAACATTGGTTTCCACACAATTTTCAGGTGGGAGATAAAGTTTAGTTGCACTTGCAGAAAGAATGCCTTACAGGACCCGATTGGAAGCTTCGTACACTCTATTATGGATATTATATAATCACCTAGGTTTTGGGTGATCTAGGTGGATATCGGTGGCCACCCACCTTTTCTGACTAGCTCAAAACAGTTTCCTGACAATTTTGGCAATTTACTATTTTTAGTAGGTTTTAACTTTTGGGGCCATTTTGAGGGTCTAAATGAAGGTTTTTCAAGATCATGGTTCTAAATTATATTCAAAGGCATTACTGATCTCCCAAAATTAATATCCTTGACAATACCTTTCCAACGAGCTATCACACGCCTAAAACGGAGATCCTATGCAAAAGTTATGACCCCGGGAAGTTGATGTACTAACTTGCCCAAACGGGGCCCACATGACTTTTGGCGCTTCATCTCCTAGGGTTAGGTTTTCGGATGTCTAGAGTTTTTGGAATTCCTATTTATTATAAAAAGGTGTTCATAGCCTCATTGTAATCATCTTCTTGTGAATGCGAGTAACCGTCACATCTCTTCTCAGAGATAAGCTACAACCATTCTAGCGAGTCTTTCACTCTGTATTTTTACAATCTCTGTACATTTCTTTCATTAATAGAAATCGTGTATTAATATATATCTGTGTTTATGGTTGCATCTCTGATACATTACTGTTATATTATTGAAGATCTGTGATATCTCTATGCATTTCTTTATTATATCTCCGATCTCATTTCGTGCCGAAAATAATCTAGATCATTGGTATCAGAGCAGGTTGTTCTTGATCATTTTTTTTTAGTGCATGTCCCCAACAAGGTCCGATTATAGAAATTTGGGTCTTGAGCTTGTCTCTCTTGAGGATAATTGCTCTCGCACACCTAAGAAACCCTCAATGGTGGAAGAAAAGAAAAATGACGGAGCAGACGATCCTATCAGTCTGTTGCTTGAGCAAGCTCTCACGCGACAGAGGGATGAAATGATGGAGAATTTTTCCCACATCCTTCAACGTATGCTGATAGAAACAGGCGCATATTCATCAAGCGGCCACTTTGGAGGCACCTCACCTTTCAAGGTACAAGTTAATTTTGATATTCCTGTATTTGAAGGACAGATAGATGCAGAAGCCCTAGACAAATGGCTAAATCTGCTAGAAGGTTATTTCTCTGTTCACAAATTTTCCGACAAAGAAAAGATCACCTTTGCAATCCTTAAAGCTCTCCCCCGTGTCAAACATTGGTGGGAAACTTATTGGGAGTAGAGTTCCATAGAGGAGTGTTAAATATATGGGGCCGATCCCACTTGGAATTTTTTTGTGGATGCGGTAAAGGAACAATATTACCCTTTTGGAAACTATGAGGACCAGTACATGAGATGGACCACACTACGGAAAGAGAGGGGCCAAGCAGTTCCAGAGTTCACCAATACCTTCCATACCTTGCGCACCAAGATGGGTATCAAAGACTTCGAGTGACATTTGATTCTGAAATACCATGGGGCTCTACACAGATACATCCAGACTGAGATGGGATTTTTGGACATATCATCACTCGATGTTGCTTATCGATATGCTGTTAAAATCGAGCAAAAATTTAAGCACCAGAAAAAATGGGATTTCGGATCTGTAAATCCGCAACAGCCAAAGTATGACAAAGATATCCCTAACAAATAGTCTTCCGAAAACTAGTCCAAGAAACAGAAAAAGAAGGGTCACGGGAAGACAAAGAAGCACACCGAAAAATGGTGCGACTTCTACAAAATCCCCTGGCACAACACTAATGAATGTCACTCAAAACAGTCATTGGTGGTCGAGATCAAAGACAAGGAACCGAACCCTGATTCAGAATCCGATTCTGAAAATACTGGTAAATGACAGATCATTGACGCAGACCCCACTATTATTGTCGCAACCACAGTAATTCAACAAGAATAACCAATAGATATCGAAGAGGGGGAGCACATTTTTCATTCACATATGTGGGTGAAGGGGACCCCACTGCATTTTATTGTTGATAGAGGAAGCCAAAAGAACCTCATCTCAGCAGAGGTCATCAAATAGTTGGGATTGTTGACAACACCACACCCGCAGCCATACAACATTGAGTGGCTTCGCCAATGATGAGATCTTTGTGTCATCCAGCAATGTCGATTGTCATACGTCATCCATCCCTTCAAGGACGAGGTATTATGTGATGGTGCCCCACTGGATGTCTGTGATGTTTTCTTGGGCCAGCCATATATGTGGAAGTGCCATGTTGTTTATGAGTCTCAACCCTGTAGTGTCATTGTTACTTTGGGGGGTCATCTCTACAGAATACTAAAGTTATTTCTGACTATCTTTCCACCTAAAAATTTCTGCAAGTTACTATCTCATACTGCAACATTTAGCTTCTTCACAATCTGTTCCAAAGGAGAACAGAAGGACACTGCAACCACTAAAGCCTTGCCCCAAGCACCTTATATCCAACAGAAGTAGGTCGACAAGGCTGCAGTAAAGCACAAAGATTCCTTCTACACATTGTCCTCTCATGTATCTCGACTTGTTGAACATCCTCAGCCTCAACAGGTTCTTGACATACTTCCACAAACTGAGCAACACGACGTCTTCAGCAATACAAGCAGCTCACCAAGATGCAGATCCAAAAAATGATTTTCCCTCTCACCTAGGAACTCAATGCAATGGACACCATTTTTTCCTAAGGAGGGAGGATTGATCCAGGTATATATCGGTGGCCACCCACCTTTTTCGACTGGCTCAAAGTAGTTTTCTAACAATTTTGACAATTTACTATTTTTAGCAGGTTTTAACTTTCGGGGCCATTTTAAGGGCCTAAATGAAGGTTTTTTGATATTTATGTTATTAATGATATCTAAATTCATTATTGAGCACCCAAAATTAATCTCCTTGACAATACCTTTCCAATGAGCTATCACACGCCTAAAACGGATATCCTATGCAAAAGTTACAACCCCGGGAAGTTGATGTACTAACTTGCCCAAATGGGGCCCACATGACTTTTGGTGCTTCATCTCCTAGGGTTAGGTTTTTGGATGTCTAGGGTTTTTGGAATTCCTGTTTATTATAAAAAGGCCTTCAGAGCCTCATTGTAATCATCTTCTTGCGAATGCGAGTAGCCGTCACATCTCTTCTCAGAGATAAGTTGTCACCATTCTAGTGAGTCTTTCACTCTGTATTTTTACAGTCTCTGTACATTTCTTTCATTAATAGAAATTGTGTATTACTGTATATTTGTGTTTATGGTTTCATCTCTGATACATTTCTGTTATATTATTGAAGATCTGTGATATCTCTGTGCATTTCTTTATTATATATCCGATCTCATTTCGTGTCGAAAATAATCTGGACCATGATGACACTCTTTCCTTTAGACTTTGGTAACCCTGTTATGAAATCCATGGAAACCTCCTCCTAGCGCCAACTTGGGATGGCTAATGGTTGTAAAATACCTGTTTCTTATTTGTTTCCACCTTATTTTTTTGGAAAACTAAAAATTCTACAACAAACCTTTGAACATCCGTTTTAAGGCCATCCCCAAAAAAATCCTTCTTAACCCTATGGTAGGTTTTCAAAAATCTCGAGTGCCCTTATACTGGAGAGGTGTGCAATTCCAATAGTACGTTTTTTTTGAGTTGGGATTTCTTCGATAAATATAAATGATACATGTACCATAATGAATCATTTTTCCATGTAAATGTATCTGATGCACTAGAATCTTGTTGCAACCTTTAAATGAGAGTCCACACTTTTTCGTCATTCTTCCATTCATCCCTTGATTATATTATCCAATCGGGTTGGATGATTGAGATAGCATAGAGAAAGGCCTCAACATCTTCATCCTTTCTTGAGAGTGCATCTACCACAACATTTTGCTTCCCTTTTTTATAGACGATTTCAAAGTCATAACCCAATATCTTGGTCAACCATTTTTGTTGTTCTTCTGAAGATAGTCTTTGTTCCAATAAGTATTTAAGACTATCATGATCTGTTTTGACCTTGAAGTGCCTACCTATTAGGTAAAGACACCATTTATTCAATGCATTTAGTATTTCCATCATTCCCTTCTCATAAATGGGTTTGTGTAAGTCCTTTATGTTGAGCGGTCAACTTTCAAAAGCCAGGGGCCTTAATTCTTGCATTAGGACAGCACCAATTCCATTTCCTGAGGCATCACATTCCACAATAAAGGTTTTTTTGAAGTCTGGAGTGGTCAAGACAAGATATTTTAACATCACCTCTTTAAGTTGTTAAAAATATTTAGTTTCCTCTGGAGTCCATGAAAATGCATCCTTATTAGTTAGTGTCGTTAAAGGTGTTGCTATTATTCCATAGTGCCGAACAAACTTGTGGTAGTAACCTGTCAAATCCAAATATCCTCTAAGATTCTTCAATGTTTTGGGAATCAGCCAGTCCATTATGGACTTAATATTTTTAGGGTCTACCTTGACACTTTCATGAGATACAATATGACCCAAATACTCTACCTCCTTCACCCCAAAGAAACATTTGGATGGTTTGGCATATGATTGTTTCTCCTTTAGTAGTTGTAGCACCTTGTCAACATGTCACACATGATCCTCCCAATACTTCATATAGATTAGTATATCATCAAAAAATACTAACACAAATTTTCTAAGGAAGGGGTTGAAAATGGAATTCATCAACCCTTGGATTGAGGAAGGTGCATTTGTAAGGCCAAAAGGCATGACCAAAAATTCATAATGGCCTGCATGAGTTCAGAATGTTGTTTTTGGGATATCTTCTTCCTTCATTCTAATCTGATGATACCCTGAAAAAAGATCCAACTTTGTGATATGGATTTCTCCATGTAGTTCATCTAACAATTCATCAATGATGGGAACGGGAAATTTATCTTTAATAGTGATCTTGTTGAGCTCTCTATAATTTGGAAACATACACCATGAGCCATATTTCTTGAATACCATTACCACCAGTGAAGAGTAAGAACTTTGGCTAGGTCTAATAATGCCAGCCTCTAACATTTCTTCAACCATGCACTCAATTTCACTCTTCTAGGCATAAGGGTATCTATACAACCTGATGTTAGGAGGAACACTCCCAAGAATTAGGTGAATATCATTATCATGATTTTGAGTGGGTGGAAGACCTTTGGGAATATCTTCAAATTCTTTGGAATGCTTGTCAATGATCCCTTGGATATCTAGAGGAATATATGGCTTATATGTTTGAACATATAGTGAGCATAGTTGTGCAATAACACCTTGATGCCCCTTTTTCAATAATTTTGTCATGCCATTAGAGATTATCACCTTACTAGGCTTCTCTGTGATACCTCTTAACTCAATTTATTTTCCTTCTAATGAAAATTTCATGAAAAGTTCTTGAAAATTAAAAGTCATTGTTCTTAATGATTGTAACCATTGGATCCCTATTACAACATCAACACCACCCATGGGTATAGAAATCATTGGACTATTAATTACATACTCCCCCATAGTAAGATTGATCTTATTGCATTTTCCTGAGCAATTGATAGTTCCTCCATCTGCAATCATTACTTGAAACTATGGAGATGGATATACAAAGCAATTGAGAGCTTTGGCTAATTTATAGTGAATGAAATTATGAGTACTACCAGAATCAATTAGGACTATTGCCTTTTTCTTTTTGATATATCCTTCGATCTTGAGGGTTTGAGGAGCACTAATTCCAGCCAATGCATTACACGATATCATGGGAGTTAACTCTTCAGATGAAATTGCTTCTACTTTTTCATCTTGAGATGGTTCTTGTTCTTGTTCTTGTTCTTGTTCCTCTTCACAATCTATGTAGAATAATTTCTTCTCACGACACTTATGTCTCTTACTACACTTGTCACAATTAAAGCATAAACCTTTTTCTTTTCTTTCCTCCAATTTTTGAGGTGTCAACCTTGCAAGTTGAGGTGTTTTAGCAGAAGGAGCATTATTCTCTCTATAGATGTTAGGATTGGTCCTTATAGTAGCCATAGCCATATTTTTACTTTCAAAATTTCTTACCACCCTAAATGCATTCTCCAATGATTTGGGTTCCCAAAGGAGAACCTCATGTTGAATGTTATCCTTTAAATTTCCTATGAATACATAATACATCAATCAAGTGCTCATCTAGAATATATGTTATTCTCTCTATAGATGTTAGGATTGGTCCTTCTAGTAGCCATAGCCATATTTTTACTTTCAAAATTTCTTGCCACCCTAAATGCATTCTCTAATGATTTGGGTTCCCAAAGGAGAACCTCATGTTGAATGTTATCCTTTAAAGTTCCTATGAATACATCAATCAAGTGCTCATCTGAAATATCTATTTCCTTTATATTCAATCTTTGGAAGTTCTCAATGTGCTCTGTAACTGAACCCTTTTGCTTGAGATTTATGAATTGCCTAAAGAAGGTATTTCTCCTTGTATCCTCATAGTGTGCTATCATTTCTTCCGTGAAAATTGTCCAAGTGCCGAGTGATTTGCAAGAACAAAGCCATCGATACCATAGAAATTGATTGAGTTCTAAATATAAAGAAGAAATCCGTACCTTTTGTGTATGTGGCACATTATGTAGATCAAAGAACTTCTCCATCTGAAGTATCCATGTGATTAGGTCCTTGCCATCAAACTTCCTGATATTGAACTTAGGAACGTGGTTGGTCTTCAACCCAAAGTTGGAATTTCTCCATTCTTTATTCATCTTCCTTGTGTCCTCATCATGAATTTCATGGGATACATTTTCAATTTCAGGTGTCCTCTCTATTAGGAATTTTTTCAATCCTTCCATGATCTCCCTTTTTAAACCATCCATATTAGTATCCATTATTGCCTCCAATTTAGCTTCAGTTGAATCCATCATCCCTTGTAGTTCATATTTTGTCACTCTCTTCTTTTGTAATTCATTTATGTCATTACGCATTTCTTCAACTTCATCAAGAGTCCAAGTAGGACTGTATGGAGGCTTATTTGGTGTAGAAGTTCCCTTTTTGGGTGGCATGTTGGTTAAGTATCACTTTTGAACCTTGATTTTGAGGTGGTTCTGCTAGACAATCTTTATTTTGTTGTATCTCTAAATTTTCAACCCTTCTAGGTATGAAAAATTCTTTTTTTTTTATTTCTCTGATATTTCTTCTCTGCAATGCCACAGGTCTGATCAAAATTGGATGTGCCAAGTGGAATTTACGGTAAATACCCCACAACTTGTTGATGTTTTGCCTTTCTAGGAGATCTCACTTGTATAGCATGCCCCACACAAAATAATTGATATAAATTTTGAAACTTGTACTTGAAAAACTAAAAAATGACCACTATCCAATGAAACTAGTTTCACTCAATTTGGATACTCTAGGAAGAAGTTATGATTGTTTTACCTGAAACACCTACTTGAGACTATTCAATAGGACTAGTTAGATACCTTATCTTCCATAGGGTGTATATACAAATGTAAGATGTACCAGAAGCTAAAGTTTTTACCAAATATACCTTACTAATTTTTGTGAATATCATCGAGATTTCAGGGTCTGAAATGTTACAGAAAAATGTATATAGAGAAAATTATGCAATGACTCAATTCAGGATGATTCCAGAACCCTACCTTACACAAGATGTATCTACGAAAGTATAAGGCCTAAGGAGATGAAATTTTAACCCAACGTACCTTGATCCATCTACTAAATATCCTCTAAGTCATTCCTTATGAAACATTGTAGAAAAATAGTTATAGCGAAAATTCCAAGGTGTCTCAGATGTAGTAGCGAAACCCCAAGACCTTGATCTCTGATACCATATGTTAAGAACCAAATATCAATATAGCATAGAAAAACCTCACACTAAGTACTCAACACCTTTAAAAAGAGATAATTTTAGATAATAAGCTTCTTCGAGGGGGAAACCTCCTTATGCACCACATAAATGTTCAAGTACAAGATGATTCGAATTGAAAATGTCTCCTTGGTATATATAGAAGACTAGGAGGTACAATTACAACTAATGGAATCAATCCGACATAAATAAAATAACATTACTAATGTAATAATCCTTAATTAAGGGGAAATTATCCCTATTTAGGGCTTAATAGGCAGCTCCTGCACCAGGGCAAGTGGCTCACCTGGGGCCAAATTCAACAGAAATTTCCTCATCTGATGGGGGAACTCAATGCCATGGATACCATTTCTTCGTAATGGGGTAGGATTGATCTCGGTGTATATCATTGGCCACCCACCTATTCCAACTGAATCGCATACAAATTTCATCTTGGCAGTTTCAGTTTTCATCTTGGCAGTTTTTTTCTAGCTTTTTGGGTCCTAAACTTTTAGGGTCATTTTGAGGCCCTAAATAGAGTTTTTTGGGCCTGCAACAGTCACATCGTAAACAAAGTCAAAGTGTTATGGAATAATGTGTATTCCTCAGATAAAAAATTTCAACAGCCTATCGTGCACCTAAAACAAAGATCGTATAAAAAAGTTACGACCCTAGGAAGTTGATGTACCAACTTACCCCAACGGGGCCCACATGACTGTTGGTGCTTCATCTCCTAGGGATAGGTTTTGGATGTCTAGGGTTTTTTCTTTCATGTTTGAAGTAAAAATGCCTTTGGAGCCTCATTGTACTGATCTTCTTGCGAATGAGCACATTTGTCACATCTCTTCTCAGAGATAATCCACCACCAATCTAGCAAGCTTGTTTCAGTCTACATTTTTCAGTTTCAACATATCTCTTTATTAAATAGAAGCCAATTTTTATTGTATCTCGATTATTGTTCATCGCATCTCTG
>ML779998.1:392740-425160 GCA_009831015.1 Picea engelmannii
TGTGCACCTTATCAATCATGATAAGACAATAATGAGTCATCTATACATTTTTCCAACAATGCATCATATACCAATGGAACCACATCGATCCATCTTCATCATGTATCAATGACAACTCATTGATCCATCTTCATCTATGTATTTTCATCAAGGACAATACATATTATATTACATAAATCATCAGTCAATCAATCCTTTGACATCAATCAATCACTTGACATCAATCAATGACATCAATTAATCAAACCATTGGCATCAATGACAACATGATCCAACAATAAATGCCAAAATGTGATTAATGAGTGGTTGATTTTGTAGCGATATTGAGTAATAACTGAATTATACTTTTTTCACATGCAGGTGACTCAGAGTTTAAATCCCTTGCAAAACAATGAAATAATTACTTTGTAGGAAAAAGGAACAATAACCTTCAGATCGAAGGTGATAGTTAATCATGACCTTCAATTGTAGAGTGAGATTTGGGTTAAGTGTTGAAGAAAGAACAAATGAGAAAGGTTATACTTGAAGTGGATTTCATTCAGATCGACAACATGATTTGTTTCTCCATTTGGGGTCTAAAGTATCGACGTATATTGCTTCAGAGTCAAGCTTTCAAAGACTAGTTCCTAGGACTTGTTATAACACTCCGACATAATAGTATCGAAGAATATTCCTCTTTGACACCCATCATTCAGGAGAAATAAAGAATACTCTGACGAAGGAAGAGTGTGAGATGATCGATATTTTTTCAAAGTAATCTAGGTTGAGATAGTGAAAGTAACGCATGGAGACATTTGATTGGTTCTTGGAGTAGATCCATTGGACTCCAATAGTTGGAGGAACTTCTATAGAAGGACAACGATGAATGAATAAGATCTATTATGAATTGAATATATCAATGGACGTAGAAGAGAAATGTGGCAGCTGACAAATACCATGACAGATAGCATCCACAAATGAGAAGAAGACATGTGGCAGTTGGATTCATGAGTAGGAGTTTGACACATAGCAGGCATGTGCAAGTTGAGTGATGAATAACTAGTGCAACAAAAGAAAAAGCATGGGAATTATGGATTGTATATCCATAAATGATCAACAGTAGAGGTGTATTATGCTATCGAGTTCTAAGAGGGAGGTGGAAGACCATCGGAGTTGAATGTTTCAGAGTTTTAGATTTTGAAGGAGACTGACAGATGAACTTTGTTGCAAGGGAAGTGGTATTTAATCCAAACCATCCTTCGGGATGTATCCACGGACAAGATCAACCGTCCATTGGAGTAATATTTCAAAGGTCCATTCCATAGTTGTGAACACATTACTCTGAGGCACGACATGGATCATCCATTATGTGATGATCAATAATGAAGATGAAAGTTGAATTAATATTGATGACGATAAGCACTTGGTTACGCATCGATTCTTGTGATGATCGGATCTACAAATAAGGTCTTGGCAGATAGAGTGTTGGCTACTCTTTGTGGTCATATGTGGAAGGATCTTATCTCTGAAAGGATAGAGGAGCTAGCCAATGATGCTTGGTGCATAGTTATGGTCCAAGGTTTTATGGAGACAAGGGTTTGATATCGGTTGCTAAATTTTTGGTGTGTATAACAGAGATTTCAAAACTATGCTTAAGTCGTATTTTGGGCTTTCAAATTAATTTTGGAGAAGCTTGAATGTCGAGCGAGCATAATTCGTTTCAATAATTCTGAAAAACTATGGGTTAAGGCCGGGAGGTCATCAATAAATATAAGCATGAGTAATGACTAAGTTTCCATACTATTTCACTATTTTTTTCACATGATTCATGACTAAGTTTTCCATAGCATTTTATTATGTTATTTTATTTACTTAGTAAATTTGTCATGTAACTAGGAGCAGGAAACAATTTTGAAGTGAGGAATCTTATTAGGAAATTTTTATGGATATTTTGTATTTAAAGGTCTTTATATATATATATATATATATATATATATATATATATATATATATATATATATATATATATATATATATATATATATATATACATACATACATAATTTATTGAGAGTTGATTTTTTACCTCAATTGAGAGTTTTCTCCACTCTAAGTTGCATGTCCTTTTCTTGTATTTCTTAGTACATTGCAATTGTTTTAAGCGTTTAATTTTATAAAAACTCATGGTTGTTAACATATATATTTTTACAAATTCATGTTAGATATAGGAAGGACATGATGATCTCTCTCATGAAAGAGGTTTTGAGGTTGTATTGGTAAGTTATATCTATGCCCATGTACACACCTATCGATAATAATGTCATGGTGTCTTTGCGAAAGTAGTGAGAGAACGTTGTTGGAGGGATAATACATGTTTCTTCAACTTGGTGGTATGATAATAGTGTTTGAGTCTAGCCACGATGAGCAACACATATTAACAAAAGAAAATGAAAGAGAATGAAAAAATATTGTGCTTGGTAGCTTGAGGAATCTTGTGGATAACCGGGTTGGCATTGATTTCCATGCATCATAATTACTGAGTCGAAAGCTTTACACACTAGTTGAAGAAAGAGATCATCAGAGATAGCTTATATGGGAACATTTTTTGGATTCTTCATGTTGTAGAAGGTAGCCTATATGTAGATTATTTTGAGCATGAGTAAAGTGTGACACGATTGTGATGACATATTCTCTTCCTATACCTATGTTAGTCAATTCTTCCAATATTGTAAGACCTGACATGACATGCATAACCTTTGAACTTTTGGGCATGTAAGGTGTATATTTATCCCTACTGTAGAAAACAAATAAGCATATTTGTGAGAATGTGTATACCCTTGGAACATGCGGTATTACATAATCATGTTCTTCATAAGCTTAAGTAAGATGATTTTGTGACCATGCTTTTTAAATATATACTTCCTTTTGAAAATTAGTACTTGACATGTATGAGAAAATATTTCATTAGAATCCAAACAGATCCATTTGAGATGATGAATTCACAAGAAGTACTCACTATGGGGGAGTATTAGAAATAGTTTCTACTTGTTGCATGGTTATCACATGATTTGTGAATGAGTTTTCATATTGTGTAAGTTTAATATTTCCTTTGTAATGATTATGTATTTTGTCTTCCTAAAGAGTATGATAAAAGCTCAAAGGTGAGCAAATTTTTTGTGGAGATTTTGTATTTAAAGAGGGTCGTCTATATCAATACTTGGAGCACATGAGAATATTGTGGATATCTATTGAGAACGGATTTTTTTACCTCATGTGGGGTTTTTTTCAAGTATAAACCTAGCGTCCCATAGCTATGTTGGTTGTTCCATTATGGTTGTTTTAGGCATTTTGTTTTCTACAAAATCCTAGTTGTTAACATTTATATTTTTAACAATGTGCACTTTATTTTCATGAGAAGATAAAAGAACTATTAACCTATTTATATTTACATGAAATAGTTTTAAAAAACAATCACTTTGTATATGAAATGAAAATTATATACAAGAAAACTAAAAATAAATTCTAAATAATGTTAAATCTAACATAAACACTAAAAAATGAAAATAATAATTCCCAAGTGCTCTCAACTATGAAAAGTGGCACAAATGCATTTCCTACCTAGTTAACCTTTCTCATGCTTAGGGAAAGATTACATTCACTCTTGATTATTCATATAAAATCCATGCTTTCATGTTTATTCATTTAAAAAAAATGCAAGATTTTGTGATTTTTATTTTTTGTTGTATCATTTATACAATATTGTAAATTGAAATCAAATAAGTATATATGTAAGAAAACATTAACTAATGTAGAGATGAGAAACAAATAATGTTTTTATAATATTGAATAAAATATATATTTTATAAACAAAATTTAAAATGCTTTTTTTTACAAATTCATAATATCAGTTTTGACAAAATTATGTTTAGGGATATTTAAATACTAGAGTTCATTAAAAATTTATAATTGTCAATGATTCTTAGATTATTATTTAATAAAACTAGAATAAATTAAACCATCTAATCAAATTTCTATCGCAACAACCAATACTTTTATTTGACCATCACTATAATCATTTACTATAAAAATACTACATAAAAAAAAACTGTAATACTTTTATTTGACCATCACTATAATCATTTACTATAAAGATACTACATAGAAAAAAAAAAAAACTATAATATGCTTATGGTATGTTTAGTTGATTCAATAAAATGGAGACATCATACTTATATTACAAGGTGATTAATTCATTTTGGACCTTCTCCATGGTTACATATTAAACAATTTTCCACTTTCCATACTTTTAACATATTTTATTAAGCTTCCACAAAACATCATTAACACACAACTTAGTGTTCGTATGATTTTTCTCCTTTCCTCCTTTACTTCAATTTTCACTTACATGGTGTTTGTACCCTATTAGTGACTTCCATGTTTTCTTCCATATTTTAATTATAAACTTATTTTAATTATAAACTTACATCATTTGGATGGTGATCCCCTCTTCGCTCATGCTATTCCATTGGGAATCTCCCTATTTTCACATTTATCTTAGTGTTTTCATATTTTCACAAATATATTTCCTTATGCTACTTTTGTGGCCTTATGATTTTTTTTCATGGAATCTCAATGTTGTAGTGATTACTTGTTTTGTTATATAATAAATAATTTTATGGATTCTTTTCCAAACTACATTGAAACTAATAAAAAAGAATACAAGTTTTCTATGACTTTATGTCGATGTGTAGAAATAGTGTAATCTAAATAACATGTTCCGAAAAAACGAATGTAATATTTTATGTAGGTCTACACTTTTGAAAGATTTCAAATGCCAATGTATAACTCATTAAATCTGAATTTAATAAAAACTAATAAGAAATGTATGTTGTATGCTTTCATGATGGTTCATTTTCTTTTATGAGATTCAAATCGAGCATTGCTAATTAAAAGATGCCAATGTATAATTCATTAAATCTGAATTTAATGAAAACTAATAAGAAATGTATGTTGTATAATGTATGTTGATGCTTTCATGATGGTTCATTTTCTTTTACGAGATTCAAATCGAGCATTGCTAATTAAAAGTATTGAATTTAATTAATCAAATGGTACAAAGTGGAGTAAATATTGCATATGTCGTTAGATTATTAATCATGTCAATGTTATCTGAAATTGATTTGAATATCCCCTAGTTCAAATTTTGTAATAATTTCTTTTTCAAAGTTTGATTCAACAATCTTCAAGATATGAGAGAAAAAGCCGTGAAATGAATTACTTTGATGGTTGATATTCAAGGAAGATTGATAACAAAGAATTCCTTATTTGATGAAAGGGGAGTCAACTAAAGGGAGAATTGAAGGTTGGGAAAAAGAAGGGTAGGAGTTGAGGAGGAACTCAAAGAGGAAATATTCTTGAAGATCAGAGGATGAGAAGAAAATGAGATTATCCATGTATGAAAAAAAAATTCTTTGTGAGCCAAAGCCATCTTTGGACATTACTTGTGAGTAATAGTGCATCAAGAATTTTCATTGAGTACATAGATCACCCTTTGCAATAACCTTATGACTAAGAATATACTCCCCATCAAATGTTTTTTTTGCCATTTGGGTTTCTAGGGTAACAAAATTTTTGTTTTACAATGTGGCTAATTGTTGTGTCATCAAGTTTTGTTTCTACTTCTCATTTCAATTTTGGATACTCAAGTGTGTACTCGATTTAATATAAATGCATAAAAATAGTGTATTGACCTATTCAACATTGATTGAAATTGGATTAGTGCATCACAGGTTCATTGTTTCGCCACAACCTACAACCAATCCCACTATTTCTTGTTTGTTGGGTTGTTTAATTAAAGCTACAACCCAAAATCCCAATTCTATGATCACTACTGTAATTAATTCCTTAGAACTATTATCAATCCAAAGAATTAGGATCTCTTCACATTATGGTATGGATAATATAGGAAGGGATTTATTGAGTAAAACAATTTGGGTTGTGATATTCGTCAAATCAATAAGAAAATAAAGATCAAAGGGAATTTTTTATCAAAACTAAGATTGGTAATTGATAGAAAAAATAGTTATCCATTTAATGGAATCAATTTTCCTAATCATAATTGGCCATTTCATTACGTATCTTGTTGGCCATTTCATTATGTATCTTGTTGTTTGAAAATATTATAAAATGAATTGATTTGATGTGAAGGATTTATGGAATTGGATGGAATTTAACTCCTCATAATTTGTTTTCTTGATAGAAGTATTAATTGTTTGTTGGAATGTTGTGAGTTTTAATGTTTGAACCAAACTACAACAATCTTTGTGTCTTGTTTTCTCTATTAAACTTTAGATAATACACCTACAACCATACCCTTCCAGCCATGCAAAAACCCATAAGGATGTGTATTCTCAATAAATAATTCGAATTTTTTGTGGGTGGTTGATCCGACAACAACCATGATTCGATTCATAAGCTTTAAGCCTATACAATTTGCCTATGATTTTTTTTCCACTTACCAAATCCATGGCATATGTGGAAGGAGAAATACCTAGTGTTGGAGTCTCATTCAAACTTTCCCTCCATATCGAAAAATAACTAGTCCATTGGAAAGGAAAATGAACTTTATTAAGGAAAATTAACTTTATTTTGAGGGATTTCAATACAGAGTTGGTGGAATTTAATTGGAAGTGATAAAAAAAATTGAAACTGGAAATTCGGAGGAAGTCATCATAATAATGGAGGTGGAATATTTCCCACTATAATGGAGGTGGAATATTTCCCACTATAGAGAAAACATGTGTACTAATGGATGATTTTTAGAGATCTAGAAAGAATTGTTTGCGTCAAAGTCTCCACTTCGGCTCGTTTTAATGAAGGTCCAAATTTTAGGTAGAATTGGTGAATATGGATGGAAACATAGGGTGCCACTACACAATAATGCTATGACTAAGAAAATAGATTTTTGAGTGTTATAATATGGGTAGATTTGTTAGTGTTATAATATGTGTAGACAAAGGCCCATTTATTTTATGGGCCATGGCATCATAAATATAGAAGTAAATTCTTTAGACTAATGAGTAGAGTCATTCATTTTTTATGATATATTTCTATCAAGTCAGATTTTGACATCAAGTTAGATTTTGATATTTATCTGTAAAGGTTTGATATTTAGGATAAAATTATTTTACCTTAAAAATAGTCAAAATTCTATATATAGTTGGCATATTAAGAAGCCAAAGTTTCTACATTTTAAAATAAATTTTCATTTTTTAAATCATGCCTGATTTTCTTACCATAAATTATGATTGATGACATGAGATGAGAAGAACGTTCCACCATCCATTTGTGAGTTTATTAATTCTTTTATTAAATGTATGAGATTTATCTATTATTGTGGATCTCTAGTATAATTTATTTTCCAAGTTGTAGAGGACTAATTATGAAGTGACCTTTTGCCTAATATATTTATATTGTAGTTTATAGAACACACATAAAACACTTAATTTACTTAATCAACTAATAATCTTTTTATAATCTTATTCTTGAAATATAATTATTTCAAGATTGTTATTAAATATTAGAATATCACAGAAGTGTAATACAATGTGAAGATTGTATAATAAATTTTTTGATCTTTAATTAATCTCACCATAAAAAAAATATTTTGGTTTGTCGTTAATCTTAATAATGAGAATGATTATGAAAATGAGGATGATGAAAAAGAAGAGTAGGATGACAAGGTGCATGAGAAACGCTAAAGAGATTCCCTAACTACTGTGAAAGATCATATGCTTTTCATAATATCAATTTAGTAATTAATTATATGTTTATATTTAATAAATAATTTTGTGAATTCTTGTCAAAATTGCATTCTATGATTTCATTTCTATATGGGTGGATGAAAATGTTATAATGTTAGTTTAAGTAAAATACCTTAAAATCAATATTACATCACTAGTAATATTGAGTAGGATTTTATTTTTGAAATATTTTAAGATCAATTTTAATCTTATTAATTCTAAATCTCGAGAAAAATAATCAACAATATGTAGTTTACTCTATCCTTCTTAGCAAGTGTAGTGAGTAGTGAAGGTTGTACCAATTGTATTTTCATCCAATTCATATCAAGCATTGTTAATTGATAATTATAATAGAATTAACATTTGTTTGATAAAAGGGATTTAATACAATAGAGATGGTGCTAAATCGTTGGTTATGCCAACGTGATTACCATCAACGTTTATTTATGAGTTGAGTTGATCTTTCCACATGTTTATTTATGAGTTGAGTTGATCTTTCCACATTACATATGCATGTTTTCAGTTGTTTATTATAGGCAAAGGATTGAATTATTGTTATGGTTATATTATATTATTTATTTTTTATATTATATCATATTATTTATTTTCTAAATTATGAAAAATTATTGGAAAGGTCACAAGTATTTTTATATCATAAATTATTTTATTTTATTTGTAAAAAATAAGAAAATTATAAAAACTATTTGTAAACTATTTGTAAAATTAATGGAAAAGTCACAAGTATTTTTATATCATAAACTATTTTATTTTATTTGTTACTAGAAGTTCCTCTTTATTTTCTTTTTAGAAAATTCATCGTTTCCATGTGTAACATTTCTGTTTTCCATCATTTAATAATTTTTTTATGTAGTTCAAAATTTTTTTTGGTGGTTTCTATTTGTCAAAGATTGAAAAAAATATTTAACAAAGAAAATTGAGGATGGATGGTGCATTAAGTGAATGGAGTATTTTCTAAGAAGAAAGTTATAGGAAACCATCAACATTGATTTATCCTCAAAAATCTCACAAATTTCTCATGGATTTTAACATGATATATAGAGATTTAGTGTAGCATAATTGACACATAGGTAAGTGAAATTATGATTTTGCTCATGTTCTTGTTTTACTTTTTCATTTCACTTGCATTGTCTAGTTATTATCCACTTGATTTTATAATAATCAGAAAATTGTTTTCTACTTTCTCTTTCTTAACATCTATCTATTATAACCCAACATTTCTTCTTTTGTTTTATTAATCTCTATTTATAAATCAGTCACATTTCCAAACATATAAACAATACTTTACTTTGAATGATATTGTGGTTTTAGTTGTGTCTAATAAAACGAAATAAATGTAGGGGAGAATTATTATTTTTCTATAAAAATATTATTGTTTCTAAAACCTCTTTTCATATTCCCCATGGATATGAATATTTCCCATGCATTTTTACTACTTGAATACATAGTTATATATTGTTATATGACTTAAATGAACCACTTTCCATTTTCTTATGATTATATTGGTTACAAGTGTATTTATGCACCTATAACTTGCAAAACCCCCCAATAAAAGTTGTGTTGTGAATAAGATTTATATTCTAAGTTTACCCATCATATTTATCCCCTTCATAGAAAGGAATACTTTTCACTTATCCTTCTCATTAGTGTTATCATTACGACTCACTTTTCTCCTCTTGTATTATTATGATAGATTCATAATGTCAAACTTTTAATCTTTATATATATCAATTAGGCTTACTTTCTTGTTCTTATAGAAATATTGTGTTTCAATGTTATTATGATGGAGACATTGGGCTTTGGTATTTTTATAAAACATGAACTTAATGTAATAATATAAGATTTAGAATTACAAAGTTAGAACCTAGTAATGTACAACGATTTGATACATTGTGTAAATCTCTTGATCCTATAAAAATGTCAGAATCCCGATCTCTTAGCAACAAAAATGTGGGAAAGGAAAAAAAATATCATAAAATATTTCAAGGTCAAGTGCTTGAAACATGATAGTTATACCAAAAGAAACAAAAGTAAAAGTGATATAGATAAACTTTGAAACATCCCCATTTTTAGTTCCCATTTTAGTGATGTATAATGTAAATACGATGTGTGGCCATGGACCCAACAATGTAATATGTAAAGGATGTATATTGAAAATAATAATTAAGTATATCATCACTTGCAGATGGACAGAGATAGAGACTTGTGGACTTCGTTTCTTTTTACAAGAAAGGGGGAGTCCGGGGGGGGGTCATCCATGTCCATAAAACCGAAACCATCTTTCTAAATTATATTTACTATGAACCTTCCATTTAATTTTAAGTGTTTCCAAGACTCAATCATTGAATACATGTAAGATGATTGGTGTGTAAAGTCACCTCAAAAATTTATTGAGATCATGGGACAAAGAAAAATCAAACTTGGGAATTGGGAGAATCAACATGCATGGGATAAAAGGAAATTTGTATGGAAAAGGAGAGAAGTTTTTTACATGGATATTTGTAGATAGCAAGATAGTTCTAAGTGTGGAATCTTGAAGGAAGCCATAGTGGGCATGTATAACATCTTTTTGGAGCTATACTTTCATGGTGAGATGGGTTTTAGGCATGTGAGTAATATTTTTTTCAAGAAATTGTAAAAGGAACAAGTAATTGGTTGTTTGAGAATTCATGTTGAAGTTTTTTACATGGATATTTTTGGACTGCAAGAAAGCTCAAAGTGTGGAATATTGAAGGAAGCCATCGTGGCCATGTATAATATCTTCTTGGAGCTATACTTTCATAGTGAGATAGGTTGTAGGCATGTGAGTAATATTTTGTTCAAGAAATTGTAAAAGGAACAAGTAATTTGTTGTTGTGATAATTCATGTTGCAACCATAGATTCCTAGATTCCCCAACATAGATATTTCCCATCCAACCTATGCTATAACCCTTGAGGGAAGTGGCATAGCCTAAGAGACTGTGTCGTAGAGAAGGGGATCCCATTTCGTGGGTTGTGTTGGTTGAGAGGGAAGAGAGATGGTGTATTGGAATGGTTGTAGGAATTAACTTATTGTGAATGGATAGTAGTTAGATTTAGGAACCACCTTCTCTTGTGGATTCATAGCCCCAACTCACGAGCGACTTGTTGTTGAGAATTGGAGAAGAAAGTCCACAATAGGGTGGAACATCCATCCTATACAACAATTTTCCTATTTGTTAATGATTTGTATTGGATGATTATATTATTTTTCATCTATCTCAATGCTTTCAGAGTGGAAAAAATTGGGGGAATCATCTTGTAGGGTCATTTTAGTGGCATGTCCTAGTTTGGAAAATTGGGGTCTAGAATATTCTAAATCCATTTTGAGGCATTAAATGGATTTTTTGGGGTTGTAGTGTCAAAAAAATGTGCAATCCTCCTTTACGGTATTCTACACTCTAATACCTTTCCAATGGTGCAGACCATGCATCAATCGAAGTTTGTATGAAAAAGTTACGCCTCTGACAATTTTACCTATCTTGTTGACCACCCTGGTGCAAGAGAATGGCACATTAGCCTCCATTACTCATGTATATGGGGCTAGCCACATGATAAATTTCAAGAATATTATAGAAGGTTCAAAAAACTACCAAAATTGAGGGTTGAGGAAGTCAAAATCCTACCCCTAGATGGCTATCAGGCTATGTTAAATACCAAGAAAATAGGAGGAGAAGGGGTTTCATTCTATTTTAGGGTATTTTTTTCCATATTAGAGAAGAACAATTAGGAGCGGGAAATTAGAGAGCATAACATAGGGGTTAGTGTTCTGTAGTAGACTAATAGGCCACGAGTCTCAGGTAACTCCATAGGGAGTGTCTTCTTCTTTTACTTGAATTATTTACATACCAAAGAAAAGAGAGAAGAGAAGCCTCACCTTCTATCTAGGTTTTCTCTCGTAAGGTTTTCCCAGTGAAAATATTTTTTCATCTTGTGGATGGTGGGTGATTGTACTTTATTTTTCTCTATTTTCCACATTTTATTTATTTCATGCATAAGTAGAAATTTAGTTACTAAATACTCTATAATCTAAAATAATTTAACTTCCATAGTGTAGATTTCAATTTTATTTATCAAACATGTTGTGACGAACTATTCCAGTGGAATATCCATGGTTGTTTACATATCATTTAATTATATTAGTGATCATATTCATTATGTTTATTTCTATTGAATGTTAAGTTTGATTGTTATGCACTTCATTCTGAGTTTTATCTTATTTATTGTTACCTACGGTGGGTAAAGGTTCGATTTGAACTTATATTTTATGTGATAGAATGTTTTTGTATGTTCTTAATTGTTGTTTCACATATTTAGATTAATTGTATTTACATTTTTTATTAATATGGACAATTGCATGAGATCATATGCCATGCCCTCTATATTTTTCGCATTTAAAATCGATGTGTTAGTTGTGTTTAGTACTAATGAGACCCAACATGAAGGTTGGGTATGTTACAAAGTTGTATCAAAACTATTGGTTCAACACCGAACCCATATGGGCCAAAGACCAGTGTGGATTTGAGAAAGTTTTTATTGCAGAGTATTAGTGGTCGGGTGTTATGTTCCTGTGGTCACATTTTTGTAGAATTAGAGGCATAGAAAACACATAATTGGTTCCTATACGATAATCATATATATGGAGGATGCCTAGGGTTATTACAGTCATAAGGATGAGATCATAGGATTGCATATCAGTTTGGGAAATGCAAATACTAATTCCAATGGACATAGAAGCAAAGTATAGCCTCTGGAGTTGGTTGAGATTATGAGAAGTTTGTAGAAAGAAATGAAAAGCTACAGAGAAGATAATAAAAGGATGATAATAACTTAGTAGGACCTTCTATAGAATCTGAATATGTTGCAGATATAAGTCAATAGATATTCTAGCACAAAATAAGAAGCTAGTGCAAGGCAAGTAGAAGAATCTAGATCTCATGATAGGAGGTATGATCATAGAGGATCTAGAAAATAAAAGAGTTTTAATATACATCATCATCATGATTCACCAAGGCACTCGACCAGAAGAGCACGTGCACAATCAAGGTCGGAGAGAATCCCAAGTGTGTCCATTGTCCGAAGATAGAGGAGGAGGCGTGATTCATATATATTGAAAGGAGACCTTAGGAAGCTCAAGCCACCACCATTTTATGGAGAGTATGGGAGGGGAGAAGATGTTGAATCTTGGTTGTTCGACATGAGGAAATATTTCCAATTTCACGATTATTCATCAAATGTAGAAGAAAGAATTGCAATATACCATATTCAAGGAAAGAATCTATGTGGTGGGATCAGCTCAAGTAACTTAAGCACATTGATGAGAAGATGATCTCATGGAGGGAGTTGAAAAATTATTTTTAGATTAAATACTTTTTAGAGAAGTATTATGACAAGAAAATGCAACAGTTATTTCAACTCAAGCTTGGAAGCGTGATAATGGATGAGAAAGAGAGGAGATTCCTTGAATTGTTGAGGTATGTTGGATTCGTAAATAATAATAAGGTACAAATAAAAATAATTTTTAGTGGGATACCTTCTTTGTTGATCCAGGTGGATATTGGTGGCCACCCACCTATTCCAAATCGCTCTTCTTGACAGTTTTTAGTTCAGTACGTTTCTCTGTAATGATGAAATTTATTTGTAATTGTGGGTTTTTCACTTCTGGGGCTATCCTGAATAGCTACAAAAAATCTAGGTGTATATTGGTGGCCTTCCACCTATCTCAAATGGATTATTTTGGAATTTTTCATGTCATGACATATTTTTGTACTTCAAGGGTCGTTTTGGGGCTCTAAACAATGTTTGTTTGGCTTGCTATAGTCAAATTGTAGACAAAGTCAGATTTTCACGACATAATGTGTAGTTCTCTAAAAGACCTTTCCAACGGGCTATCAGATTCCTAAAATGGAGATCATATGAAAAATTTATGACCCCTTGAAGTTGAGGTACCAAATTACCCATTGGGGCCCATATAACTTTTGGTGTTTCATCTCCTAGGGTTAGGTTTTTGGATGTATAGGGTTTTGGAATTCATGAGTAGTGTTATAAAGTCCTATGGAACCTCATTGTAATTATTCTTCTCAGACTAATGCGCGTAGCACCCACATCTCTTCTCAGAGATAGCTACCACCATTCAAGCAAGTCGTTTTTAGTTCTACATTTTAATAGTTTCATCATATTTTATTTAATCAATAGAATTTATTGTTCATTGGATACCTATCATTTTTCTCTGTATCTCTGTGTTAATGTATCCAATCTATTATTTTTTTCATTCCACTCATAATTCCAGATCAGCGGTATCAGAGCGGTCTAATCTTCATTTGTTTTTCTTTTTGCATGCCCCGACAAGATCTAGGTACAAGAACTTGGGACTCGAACCAGTCAAGCCCTTGCAAGATTGGTTGCGCCAAGCCTGACAACAACTCATGGGGGAAGAGAATAAATATGATGGAGAAGGATATCCTTTTAAACTATTTCTCGAGGAATCCCTTGCATGACAAAGGAACGAAATGATGGACAACTTTGCACAGATCCTTCGACGACCTTCCATAGGAGACACATCTTCATCAAGTGGCCATGAAACCCCCTTCAAGGTACAAGTAAATTTTGATATTCCATTATTTGAAGGATCGATAGATGTTAAAAGATTACTTTTGCACTCCTCAATATCATCCCACATGTTAAGGATTGGTGGAATACTTACTCTGATCAAAGAGAAACGGAGGAATCTGCAATATTTACGATCACACCGACATGGGATTCCTTCATGGATGTCATTAAAGAACAATACTACCCTATTGGAAGATACGAGAACCAGTACACAAGATGGACCACGTTGTGTCAGGAAAGGGACCAGACAGTACCAAATTTCACCAATATTTTCCATACCCTGCGCACCAAGTTGAGTATCAAAGAATATGGATGACATATGGTATTCAAATACCATAGTTGTCTACATAGATACATTCAAAAATAAATGGAGTTTCTAGACATCGCATCATTAGGTGCGACTTATAGATATGTTGTCAAGATCGAGAAAACATTTAAGCAAAAGAGGCGAGATTTTGGATCTACAAACTCCTCACATATGAAGCAGGGAAAAGGTGGGCCCAACCCACAAGACAAGGGACAGATCAAATATGGACACTCTCAAGACAACCAATCAAAGCCACAACCCAAGAAGGGTAATGAGAAGTCGAAGAAGGACATGGGAAAGTGGTGTGAATACCATAAAATCCCTTAGCACAACACCGAAGAATGTCGCTCCAAGCAGTCACTAGTGGTCGAGATGAAATCTTCTGAGTCAGAGGAAGATTCTAACTCTTAATAAAATCCATAAGGAGGGAAGAGGATTATGGATGTCGAACCCAGTGCCACTATCTCTAGCACCAAATTCCATCCAAGTGAACAATAAGAACCAAAGTAAGGGAACGCCTCTTTCACTCACAGATGTGGGTAAAGGGGGATCCACTTCATTTAATTGTTGATAGACACGGTCATAAGAACCTAATCTCAGTAAAGTTCATCAAGCATATTGACTTGTCGATGGCACCACACCCAGAACTCTACACCATCAACTAGCTTCGTCAAGGAAGAGATATCTACGTCATCCAACAGTGTCATCTTCCCTACAACATCAAGCCCTTCAAATACGAGGTACTGTGTGATATTACTCCCCTTGATTTTTTGATGTTCTTTTAGGCCGACCATATTTTTGGAAGTGACATGATGTGTATGAGTCTAGACCCTGCAACATTATTATTACTTTGGGTAGAAAATTGTATAGGATACTAGAGGTAGCAACACCTACCGATATTTATTTAATCTCTGCTAAGCAATGCAGTAAGGTCATTTCACAAACCGAAAAGTTCATATTCTTTGTGATCCATGATTGCATTAAGCATAATATCACTTCCACATTTTTGACCTCTATGCATAGCCTCTCTTTGCAGCAGAATAAAGTAGATAGGATCGTGGAAGAGTATAGAGACATCCTCTCCTCACCCACTGTGGTATCGACGCACTGCCAAGTCAAGCATCAAATTGATCTAAGCCGCGATGCACCTCTGCATAATGGCCCAGTCTATCATCGCTCGCTTATGGAAAATGATGAAATCAAGTGTTATATCTAAGAGCTTCTCCAAAAGGGGCACATCCAACCCAACTCCTCCCCTTACAGAAGCTCGATTGTACTAGCGCAAAAGAAAGATGAGACCTAGAGGCTCTACATTGATTACAGAGAATTAAACAAAATCACAGTCAGGAATCGGTACCTGATTCCCTGAATTGATGATATTCTTGAGCAAATCAAGGGGGGGAATTTCTTCAGCAAGATTGACCTAAAGTATGGCTACCACCAGGTTCCCATCAAACCAACTGATGTATGGAAGACAACTTTCAAATATAAATAAGGTCTCGTTGAATGGTTGGTCATGCCCTTTGGCTTAATAAATGCACAAACAACTTTTATGAGGTTTATGGATGATGTATTGAGACCCTTCACCAACTCTTTTGTGGTGTTATATCTGGATGACATCCTCATATTCAATATAACTTGGGAGGAGCACATGAAGCATATTCAACAGGTTTTGATCACTCTGTGGAAGCACAAGATATATGCCAACTTCGAAATATGCTCCTTTGGAATGAACAAGGTCCAATACTTAGCCTACATCATTAATGAGCATGGGGTACATGTGGATCCAACTAATATCCAAGTCATCCATTATTGGCCAGCCCCAACCACACTAACTAAACTTTGTAGCTTCTTGAGACTTCCCAAATTCTACCGATGGTTCATGTTGGTATTCTCCCATATTGCATGGGGCCTCATACAAGTGACCAAGGTCGGTATCAAGGCAAGGTTCGCATGGGGTAAGGAACAAAAACAATCATTTGATGATCTGAAGCATCGCTTGTGCTCAGCTCTAGTACTCTCCTTACTCGATCTGCAACAACTGTTCAAGATTGAGAATGATGTATCTGACTATGTTGTAGGTGTTGTTCTCACTCAACATGGTCATCCAGTAGGATACCATAGTGACACACTCTTAGATACCATTCAAAAATACCCCACCTATGACAAGGAAATGTATTCCATTGTGCAAGCCTGACGTCAATGGAAAAAATAAATTCTACGAAATGAGACAATCATCCACACTGATCACAAGCATCTGTAGTTCATGCAGACACCAGAGAAGTTGCAGGATGATCGCCATCAAAAGTGGTCCACATACCTATAATAGTTCCATCTCAACTTCAAATATAAGACAAGGAACACAAATCATGTCACTAACTGCCTCATTTAACCTCCCATTTTTGCACTCACCACCATTCTCAATTCCTATGGGAATGAGGCATCTGAGTGGCCCCAAATTTATTAGCGTGATATTGAATTTTCCACCACCTATCAGCTCTTGGGCACATTCTCGAATGTCACTGATTTTCACATTCAGGATGGGATGTTATGCCATCTGATCCACCTCTGTGCTCCTGCAAGAAAGAGTTCAAAGCTTATTTGGGAGGCTCACTATAGTTGGATGGCAGGAAATTTTGGCATTGCGAAAACTGTGGTCGTTCTACAGAAAAAAATTTATTGGCCAAAAATTCGACAGGACGTCAGCAAGTATATAAGATCTTGCAATTCATGTGTTATTTCCAAGACAACCATCAAGAATCAAGGCTTATACACCCCTCTTCATAGTCCTAAGAGGCCTTGGGAATCCATCTCGATGGATTACATGTCTATCCTTTCATCCACCAAGCAAAGAAATGATTTTTTATTTGTGGTGGTTGATTGGTTTTAGAAGACAACCATTCTCAAATCCTGCAAAAAGAGCATCACAACAGCAAATACTGCCAATCTCTTCTTCAAACCGGTGTGGGTCCATTTTGGGATACCATATACCATCATCTCAAATCAGGAAAATAGGTTCCTCGGCACATTTTGGTCGAGTCTCTGGTCATTGTTGGACACCAAGATCACTAAATCCACTACCTTCCACCCCCAAACCGATGGTGAAATAGAGGTCATCAATCGGATAATTGTGCACATCATGCGCATGTATAACTCTAAGAATATGCGTACATGGGATGAGAGTCTTCTCTATTTTCAAAACAGCTACAAGAGGGCTCTCCATAGCTCCATCGGCCATAGCCCATTTCATGTGGGGCTAGGATTCCAACCCTTGGGTCCCATTGATGTTGCACTACCTCTTGAAATGACACAAGAAGAATCTTCCCATGTCCAGTCTATGGCCAACAAATACACCATATTCATTGAGCGAATTCAACACATCCGCTAATAGGTTCATCAGATTTTGCATAAATCCAATGCTAAGTACAAGCAACACCATGATCAACACCAAGTATTGCACAAGTTCTAGGTGGGAGACAAGGTCTGGTTACATTTGCAGAAAGAGCACCTTACAGGGCCCTATCAGAAGATCCATCCACTTCGCTATAAGCCTTAAACTATCACCAAGGCTATGGTTGGCAATGATTTTGAGCTTAGCAGTCCCCCCTTCCTTGGATTACACCCAATGTTCAATGTGCACCTCCTTAGGCCATATTTTCCACCATTATTGGACACCTTGGAGATCATCGAACGTATGAAACCAACATAGCTCAACCCTAACTGTAGGGAACATGAATCCACTAATCAGATAGTGGGCACACAGGTCAAGGGAAATCACCAACAGAGGATCCAACTTTATCGAGTTGTCAATGCAGAGCAACTCCTACACCAAGGCAAGTGGCTCACCCGGAGCCAAATAAAAAAAGAAATTCCTCACCTAATGGGGGAACTCAATGAAATGGAGACCATTTCTTTCTAATGGGGGAGGACTGATCCAGGTGGATATTGGTGGCCACCCACCTATTCCAACTAGCCCCTCTTGACAGTTTTTAGTTTAACATGTTTCTCTGTAATGATGGCATTTCCCTTTAATTAAGGGTTCCAAACTTTTGGGGCTATCCTGAAGCCCTACACAACATCCAAGTGGATATCGGTTGACTCCCACCTATTCCAACTAGATTATTTTGGAATTTTTTATGTCAGTACATCTTTTTGTACTTCTAGGGCCTTTTTGGGGCTCTAAACATTGTTATTTTGGCTTGCCATAATCAAACTGTAGATGAAGTCAAATTTTGATGGCATAATGTGTATCTATCAAAAATAAATTTCCAACAGGCTATCACAAGCCTAAAACGAAGGTCGTATGCAAACATTAAGACCTTGGAAAGTTGAGGTACCAACTTACCCATCGGGGCCCACATAACTTTTGGTGTTTCATCTCCTAGGGTTAGTGTTTTGGATGTCTAGGGTTTTGGAATTCATGAGTAATGTTAAAAATTGCTCTGGAGCCTCATTGTAATGATTCAACTTAGACGAATGCACATATCATCCACATCTCTTCTCAAAGTTAGCTTCATTTAAGCAAGTTGTTTTTAGTTCTACAGTTTTACAGTTTTAGCCTATTTTATTTATTCAATAGAATTTATTGTTCATTGGATATGTGTTTTTGTTCTCTGTATCTCTGTCTTATTGTATTCAAACTATTATTCATTTTTTTCAACTCATAAATCTGGATCATTTGTACTTTGATAAAAATTATTTTAATGATCCGAAGAATTTAGAACAATCCATAAGAAAAGCTATATATTTGTATGAGGATAACAAAGGAAGGACATATTTCTAAAAGTCCTGGGATTATAAGAAGAAAGGTAATATGGATCAAAGGAATAAATTATTCAAGCCACATTTCATAAAGAATAAATCTCAAGCATATTGGCATGGCTATCCAACACAAGTTGAAGCTAAAATAACATATTCCTTAGGGAATAGGCCAAGAAAACATCACATAAACTATTGGGGATGTGAATGGGACCACATGTATAAAGCTTTTCCTCACTAGGGAGATAGAATGATGACTATGCATAACATAAAGAAGGAGGATACGGTGGAGGGTGTGAGAAGGAGCATGACAAGGACTTAGGCATCCTTGGACAATAGAAAAGAAGATTGTTAATCCCACATGATCGAGGTAGAAGGTAAGTTTGATAATCATCCCATAGCTATTTTGATTAATTATGGAGATATTCATATCTATATAGATCCAAATATAGTTGAAAGAATTAAATTGAATAAACGTAAGCATGAAACTTCTTGGTTAGTTCAGCTAGCTACTGGAACCAAGAGGGAAATCAGTGAACTTCGCCTTGATTTCCTAGTGAAAATGAATGGAGTCAACAGTAAGGTATATTTGAACATCATAACACTTGGGTCATATGATTTCTTGATTGATATGGATTGGATGGAAAAAAATCACAGTTTCCTATATTTGTATAAAACAAAAATTGCACGCCTTCATGAAAAAGGAAATACAAGGATAATTCAAGGTATTCCACGGCCTCTATTTGTTAGAGAGATTTCAACATTGTACGTAAAAATATTTTTTAGAAAATGGTTTTAGATATATATGTAACCCATATGGAAGATCCAACAAAGGATAATGAGCCAAGGCTTGAAGATTATCCAGTCTTGAAGGAATATGAGGACATGTTTGGGGAATTATGGAGATTGCCTCCAAAGAGAGACATTGATTTCTCTATTGTATTGATGCCAAGAGCTTCCCTAGTGTCCAAAATCCCTACAGAATGAGCACACCTAAACTAAAATAATTGTAGATGTAGCTAGAATAATTGTTGAAGAAGGGGTACATACACCCAAGCGTTTCTTCTTGGGGTGCCTCGATTTTTTTTGTGAAGAAAAATGATGGAACATCGAGGCTTTGTATTTACTTTAGACAATTGAATAAGGTTATTTTAAATAGGTACCATCTACCATGGATCAATGACCTTTTCGATCGGCTGAAAGGAGAGAATATGTTTTCCAATATTGACTTGATATCATGTTATCATCAAGGATTAGATAAGATGATACTATAAAGATGGCCTTTTAGAAAATGTATGGACATTATGAGTTTGTAGTGGTGTCATTAGGGTTGACAAATGTTCCAGCTACTTTCATGTGTCTAAAGAATGAAGTGTTCAAAGATTACTTGGACAAATTTGTTATTGTTTTCTTTGATGATATTCTTGTATATTCCAAAATAAAGGAAGAACATGAACAACATTTGAAAATGGTGCTCCATGTGTTAAGAGAGAACCAATTGTATGTCAAGTTGAGCAAGTGCACTTTTTATTGGTACTATAACATAGAGAAAAAGATAAATGGAGGGTGGAAATATTATTATTTTTTTAAGTAAAAAAGAGGGTAGGACCTTCTATATTAGATAATCACAGAACTTTAGACAAAAGTACAGAGTCATGGCTATAAACCACCAAAAAAAATACTGCCGGTATCCGGAAACCAGTATAACTGAGGGGCTGATAGCAGTTTTAGCAATAATACATATAGTTGAGAAGCCCCTGTCCTGCCCGAAGGAAACCAGGACAGGGGCTAATGGTCCAAGAGTGCATGAAACAGGAAAGCAATAAGAAAAAGTTAGGAAATAGTAAAACCTAATCATCCATTGCGCTGTCACCTTCACCCGCCTGCGAAGTGTGCCTCGCTGGAATGGCGAACTCCTGCGCGCACAGGGGACACTTATGCTGAGCTGGAGCACCAGAGAACGCGTCGAGGAGAATGTCTAAATGTTGGTTCATGAGGAGCATCATGAATTCCATGTCCGCCAGGTGGCTACGTATCTCGTAGACCAAGGCCAGGTGTTCGTCGCTAAGATGAAGACCATGCAGTTCGCCACCCGAGCCACTGCGAGGAGCATTCCCCGAATCTGAATCCTCCTCCAAGCCTACCGCTTCCTTTCTCTGCTCCGCTCGAGCCTCATTGTCCATGGGCTCCTCAACGTCGGGCGAAGGCGAGTCCCCCGGCCAGGGAATTTCTTCAACGAGGTAGCCTGGGACTTCATCTTCTCTAATCAAGGTTTGAACAGAGAACTCCATGGTACGGGGTACCTCCATGCATGGCAGGTCGCCAATGGACGGGTCCTCCTCTACTATGCAGGTGGGCAGCTCGACCTCGTGCTCGATATCCATCACATTATTCAAATTGGAAGTAAAACCATCCCTACTGCAGCCGGCTTTCCTCTCAACAATGGTATCGAGCAGCCTTCGCCGTTCTTCTCGGGCCTTTTTATGAAGAATTGAGGATGCCAAAGAGAGAGCACGTTCCAGTTGTTGCTTTCTTCGTTGCTGCGCCCTATGAGCGTCCCATGCCGAGCCCCGGCGAGACCTGGCACGCTCTCGAACCATTGAAATCGGGTCGTGAATGCCGACACCAGTAAAACACAGTGCAAGACTGAAAGTCCCGGACCAGAGCAGCAGCAAGTGCAAATCACAAGCTAACCTTCGCAGACAGGTTTTCCCAGCGAACAAAGAGCCCTCACCAAAGTGCATAGCGGAAGTAATGGACTGTCGAGCAAATAAAATAGCAAATTCGCTCTGTCCTGGGTCATAAAATAACTCATAACTAACCTCCATTGAAATCTATCCTTCTGAATCCATGACCGGACTGAACTCACGGGAGCAGTAAATTATCGCTCGAGGGAACCTCGTCGTCGTATGAACCCTGCAGTGGACTGCCCCCATTGTTAATGCTAGTGCGTGGGTGGCTGCCATCTGCAGTTAAACCAGCACTTAGTGCATGTCCATGTGTCAATGACTCTGTGTGTCATGTCACCCCATCCGGGGCTGGGAAGTCTCTGCTAGCAAGGACTTTGCATCACGAAGAGAGGGAAGTCTCTTCAGAAATGTTGGCCTACCAGTAGATGAGATCTACCTTTGAATCAATTCCTGTGTTGGCCAAGTGGTCCGCAACCTTATTTGCTTCACGCTTTATGTGAGAGGGTATGAGAGTTAGGTTGGGATGGATGAACTCACCCAGGTCCTCCAGGAGCCCAGAGAGTCTCCAGCTAGGGGAAGACCGCCCAGGGGGCTTACCATGGAGGATTTTCGAAATGAGTTGAATAATTACTTGAGAGTCACCTTCAACGATCAGCCAGTGATACTGGTGTTGTACCGCCATATGGAGGCCTCTTAGGAGGCTTGTGAGCTCAGCCACATTATTTGTATTTTCTCCCAAAAAACCCGCAACCAGGTGGAGAATTTGGCCTACATGGTTTCGTAGAAAAGCACCATAGCCCGCTGGCCCAGGGTTCCCTCTAGAGGCTCCGTCGAAGTTGAGCTTGATGAAGCCCAAGGGGGGGGGGACCAAACCGAGGGACTGCTATCCTTTATCCTGTTGGCCTTTCCTTGAGTTTGCATGCAGCAGCTGAGGTTCCAGCCCTCAACAATAGGCTTCTCCTCAATCTTACATTGAATATCTCCTGGAGTCCATTCCTTGCTGAGAATGGTTTCCCGGATGAACCGCTTTATTCTTTCCCATGTGTTGGAAGAGGGGGACGGATTGGAGTTGAAAATCCTCTGGTTTCTTTCTTTCCAGATCGCCCAAAGAGTGAAGCCCGGTAGCAGCTACCAAATGCGTTGGAGTATTGGGTTGTGGAAAGAGAATGTTTCCCAGTTGACCAGGGTGTCCCTTATACTACCACGATTCCTCTGGGAGCGTCGCATCGTTGTAGCTCCCCAATCCCATAACTGTTGACTGTAATGGCACATGTTGAGGAGGTGTTCCATGGTTTCCTCACTTTGAGGGTGGAAATATTATTATGGGATTGAAAAAAATTGTAAATTAGTGGGCCTTTAGCTATGGGATAAGAAAAAGTTCATCTTTGATACTTTTGTCACTCTTGTATATTATATGGATGTGAAGTTTGTGGATGTAGTATCTCTCGAGAATCTTGGATAAAAATATAGTAGAAAAAAAAGAATTGTATCACTTATAATCTCAAAATTAAAGGCAAAACACCCTATCATATCATCCTCATAAAAGAGAGCATTTCTCCCATTGATAACACAACAATGATTAGGTACTTAATGTAAAAGAACAAGATAAACAACATGGATGACACAAGGCTTCTAAAAATTACTTCAAAATCCAGCTAAAATCACCAACAGATTAAGAGGGGGTGACATAATGATGCTAAGCTAAATCATTGGGGGAAAAAGGAAGAATTTAGTTTGCATAATATCGATGATATTAAAAATGTCATTAAAGATAAACTTAAGGAGATTCTTTGGTGCGATAAGGAATTAGAGGATAACAAAAAATAAAGATACTATAAGGAGGTGGTTAACCCTAATCTTGAATATCAAAAGTATCAAKTTCTATTTTGACTAGCATAAGGAACAAAATCSATATTTCTAAAATAAGAACTRATTMTCATGAGTTGCATAGTGAAAYTGGGCATTGGACAATTCCCAAAATACCATGGCATGAAAAAATTTGTCACATTTGTGACACTCAATGGGTGAAGATGAAAATCACTTTCTCCTAGAGTTCCCTACATATACCCAAATTAGATCTCAATTTCAAAATATTTGTCAATATACCGACATGTTCCTAAACTTCTAAGTCATAAAAACTACAATGATCTTGGAACGCTTCTCTTAATATTTTTCGAGCATCAAAATAACATTCTAAAATATTCCAAGTAATATCTTACTTTATTAAGGTACGATAAATCAATATTAGTCTTTGTGAATGTTAACCATCATCATCATCATAATAATTTTTGTTTTGAATTTATTAATCATTTTAAAGATAAAAACAAATCTGCAATTATATATATATAAGTATGTATTAATCAATATTTGGTATTTTGTACTTCAATTTTTGTTACATTACCTTTAATTATTTTTATTTCCACTTATGCTACATGCCACTTGTACAAATGTTACACATCTCCTTTATAAAAAAATGTAAAATGAACCTTTTTATTTTTATTTTATTTTTATTTTGGTGTAATAGTTAACGTTACATTACCTTTTAATTATTTTGATTTCCACTTATGCTACATGCCACTTGTATATGCCACTTGTATAGATGTTACACATCTCCTTTATAAAAAAATGTAAAATGAACTTATTTTTTTTATTTTGGTGTAATAGTTAACGGAAGAGTAAGTATTGTAACCACCATTTATGATTGTAATGGCCAACAATCAACAAAAGTATTCATATGATTCAAAGAAAGATGTCAACAAGGCTCCACAAGAGCCTCATACAATTCATGTTGAAGGAATTGGCAATGGGGTGATTTTCCCATCAAATATTGTCAATATTCTTTGTTTATTGTCCAACCCATCAAATTTAAGGGCAATTTCGTTTTGAAATTCCTACCTTGGTTGGACCTTTCAAAACAAATCCCAATATGATATTTACCACCTTAATTGAATAAATAATTCATGTTGGTTTAATTTTTGTATATTATGATGCATTTATGCATTGTATATTTTTTTTTTGTTTTTTTTCATTATGCAATATGGTAAGCGGGTTTCAAGACTACATCAATTGGTATCAAAGTAGAAGAATCATGACATTTGAAAAAATTTACAATAACGAGTGAAGGTGTTGGGTAGGATTGTGAAAGAGAGGAGTGTGAATATTATTAATTTATACAAAATATGTTTGAAAATTTTTGATAATTAATCTAAATGTAAATAAAGGAAAATAAAAAAATAAAATAGTCATATAAAGATCGATGGAAAGATGATTCAAGGGAAAATTACTTCTCCACTTTGTTCATTTTGTTTTCATTTATAATTTTATACTCTTGAAAGAAAGGAAAAAGCTTGCAAATTTTATGTACATTATTTTGTTACAACTATTATTACATTGTGAAAAGTGATTGCCATGTTGTTTCCAACACTCTCCCACTTGGTAATTACATTGAACAAGTATGAATGCAACTCATGTCTCTAAAACAAATTCTCTCCATTGATTATTGAGTTCCTTGTTAACACTTTTGTTGTATTACTTTTCATCCACACTTTGTCAATTTCATCACACCTACTTCCTACATTTCTTTCACAATGTGGTACATCATATCAATATGCTTACTCTTGGAATTGTAATTCAGCTTATTAATCATTGCAATACTAATTTGTCTATCACATTCAAGTTATAAACTATCTTATTTGATACTAACATTGTTGAATAATCTCAATAACCAAAATTCTTGTTCAATAGATTTTGTCACAACAACATATTTTACATGTGAACTAGAAGAGGAAATGATGGATTGCATCTTACTCATCTAGCAAAATACTCCTCAAAACAATGTAAATAAATGTGCATGTGTGGCCATTTTATTTTCCACATCTCCAACCTAATATTCATCAACAAACCCATGTATATAAAAAATGTCATTACTATGATCTTGGTAATGGAAGGCACAAAACATGGTGCCTTGTAAAGACCCCAATATTCTTTCAACAACCAGAAAATGTTCATTTCCTAAATTAACCATAATGTTCTATGTCTAGTCTATAAGAAACCCTACACCCCTAATATGTGTCAACCTAACTATGTATTACTTTTCGTCATGAGTCTTAGGACACATTTTAGAAAACAACTTAACTCCCACTTGGAAAGGTGTTTGTACTACTTTACAATTATCCATCCCAAACTTACTAAGGATTTTCTCAATGCAATTATTTTGATAGAGACATATATTTTTTCATTTTTTATCCCCTTTTCCTCTATTCCAATACAATAATTATCTACACCAAGATCATATCAAATGTCTTAGACAAAAACAACTTTTTTAATTAAAAAATATTAATATTAAAATGTCTATTATTACTAAATTTTGAGAGAATATATATATATATATATATATATATATATATAGAATACGATATAAATATAAATTATAAAAAGGAGTAAAGTAAATATTATTTCCAATTCTTGGTACAATAATGTGTAAACTTGTTAGAAAAGTCATTAGAGATGCATTTCATGATTCTTTGAAATCTGATAAGATTAATAGATACAAAGTCATAATTAAAAGGAAAAAAAGACACTACATAAATAGAAATCAAGAGAAGCATTTGCACCTATCCAAAGTAGATCCAAACAAAATTTTGGAGGCAAATTTTGACTAGTAAAACTAAAGAAATGGGTATGATTCCCTTTAAGGATTGAAATTCCTACCTTAAACAAAATTACGAATCCCATAATGTTTGAGACAAAATTCCAAACATTTCTACCTAGGGTGAAGTTTTTTCTATAGAAGACATAAAGTTTGGGGTTAAACCACTCACAAACCAGAAAGCTAAGGACATCGAAGGCTACCAAGCTGAATTATTAAAAAATCGAGGCCTATTATCATCTCTCACATACACAAGATCCTCGATTTAGAAGTCAAGTATGGATTCCCCAAACCATGGATTCAAAGCCTTATTGTACATATTTTTAAAATTTGGGATAAAAATAATCCTTCCAATTATAGGACCATTATGATTAACCCCATTTTAGCCAAGCTATATGGACATATTTTGGAAAAGAAGATAAGCACATGGCTAGAAATCCATGGAAAAAGAGCTAAAGGATAGAATAGTTTTAGAGGTTATGATTCAACTATGGAACACCTTGTCACACTTAAGATCATTGCAGAGGAGTGTCACAACAATAAAATCAATCTCCTTTGTTTCTTCAATGACTTTAGGAAAGCTTTTGAAATTGTTCCTAGGACTACCCTTTGGAATAGGTTAGAAGTGCTAAAAGTTCCCTTTGAGTTGAGATTTGTTTCGATATGGTTTTATGTGACCATCATTTCCAATTTTATGAGATGTGATATCCCCAAAAATAAAATATTTTAGAAATTTAAATTCATTGGAAATTTATTCTGTTTTTAGTAAATTCAAATTTGGAAAAATTTTGCCATTTATGGCAATTTCGAATTTCGAATTTAATAATTGTAATTAATTAACATGACTGTTGGGCAGAGACCTGATTTGACCCAACTAACTATTTGACTATGACACTTGTATGAAAATATAATATTTTATATTAATTGCAGGAGGACAAATGGAACAACCATGTTGAATTTAGTTGACCATGACTCAATGAGTGGGGAACATGTTGGAACTACCTCTAGGTTGATTGTTACAAGTGGAAAATCATATATTTGGCCATTGGCAGCCCCTGAAAATCAGGGATTTAGAAAGCTGCAAAAATTCTCAAGGGAGGGAAAAAGACCTGGGCAAAATTGATAAATAGCATATGTGAGGAGGCAGGACGCTGCAAAGTATGTGGAGAAAAGAGACTATGGATTTTCCTTGTTGTTATGAGAACTGTTGAGTAAGTTTGAGGCAAGAGGATAGATGCTGGAATTGTGGACATTGTTGAGGAGGATTCTTCCAAATTTGCCTTCATGGATTCATGGTCAGGCTAGGGGGTGAATCGGGCAAGAAATTTTGGATGCCTATTCTACGGTTGGGAGGAACGTGGTTGTTCCCTTTGCCTCCCACAAACTGGTTCAAATATGTTGATCTACTCCTTATTTGTTTTAAATAATCATTGATACTAGTGATATGTATATGTTAATTCTGTATTGAAGTACTTCCATGGGAGAAATCTGTCGTGTCATAATCCATTTCTGTAATAGGAAAAATTGTAGGAACATAGTAGGAATTATTTGTTATAGGAACAACTCTAATGTTGTAATGAATGGACTGGTAGAAACGATGGAGGATCTTCATCTGGGATAGAGGTAGAATAGAAATAACAGATCATATTACAAGTCATTGTGTACAGGGCATGACAAGTAGAGAAATTATTGTATATGAAAGTATTAAATTAATTAAGCAGATTTTAGCATGATTTTTTTTTAAGAGTTCTTCTTGCCATGAGGTCATACACCTTAAAGTATTTGAAATTTTGCAATTAGACTATTGTTTAATGGCATAAACCATAGAGAACAAAATGGGATCCTTTGGGTTAACTATGCTTTGATGTGTAAGCTACTGGTGTGTAAGAATGAGACCCAAGTTAGGTAGATATACTTGCATGTTTATATTTATGTAGGTAAAGATGCAGGACCGTAGCACGTAACTGAGTTTTCCAATTATTAAACCAAATCAAGATGAAACTATACCTATGACAGTGAATCATTATATATATAGAGAGAGAAATCTATAGGTATGTACATACTTATAAGTGGAAATAAGTACAGATGTTAATGGAGAGTTAAAACGAATTCCCTACAGTAAGAATGATAATATACGCCTTTATACGTACACATAGCAGACAGTCAAAATGCCTACTGTTCTAGCAATCATGAAGATCCAACCTTGCAATTAAAAACATAATTAAATGTGCAAAACTGATTACTTTGACAATCTCAGACTCCCTTCTTTTTTTTATTTCTCTGTATAAGTTCCCTTAGATGATGATAATGATCTAAGAAATGTCAATGTATAAGAAGGAACGACAATGACTGAGTATTCGTATATTTTTATAATAAGCTATATAAAGTAATAACATTACTAAAGTATCGATGCATGACCAGGATACACATTTAATAGGATTATATGCATACATTTGTATATTACTTAATACCTGTACATTAGTTTAATATTCTAGAGCCCCCTTTTCTTTTGTTGAGATGTGATTCAAAAGATGTGGGCCTTTGGAAATACATAAAGTCCATGCAATGCATAAAAGTTCAGACTGTACAGACAACAAATACAGAAATACAGTAGAGAACAACATCCTAACTAAACCTTAGTAAAGTTTCTGGAATTCAACCATCATCATGGATAGTTATTTTGACTCGATTCCTTCCTTGGATATTATTTCGATTTTGCATACGCCCCCTTTTTGGTGCTCTTCTATGTTCTGAACCAATGCACACCTTTCGCGTTTCAGCGTTTCGAGACTCCTGCATGTGAGCTCTCCCAGACTTCTTGTCTTTCCAACTCTCAGTCGCCGAAACGTCGAAAAGGGCTTAATGGTTCTGGATCACCCCTTAGCCTTCGTCCACGTGACCACCACTCTGTGACCACGCACTTAATGTTAAAGAGATACCATCTTTTCGCGATTCATGAAATTACGATGCAAGCGTTCCTCATGTTCTCTGTCCTTTGAAATGTCGAAACCTCGAAATGACGAAATCTCCCCCTTGAGAGATCAACAGTCTAGAGTACTCTTGAACCGACGACCACGATCCCACTGGATCGACGACGACCCACAACCTTTCAGGATTTTCCCCGAACCTTGACCACTCGCGATGTGTCCTCCTTGATGAACGGTGTCAATCGTTTCACAATTTCATGAGCCAGGACTTCTTGTCTCATGACTCCTTCTCCTCGAACTCCCGGTGTCCAAATCCCCGGTGGGCTTGGATCTTTGACACCTGTCCTCCAAAATGGATGATCTTTATGCTTTCAGGACTTGACGAGTCCTCTTCCCTCTGTTGTTACGAGGTTTAAACCTCGTGCACCTTTTCTGGATCCAACAGCTCATGAAAAATCAGCACTTCTCCCTCGAAGTTTCTGTCGTCCGTTCTACCCTTCTGTGCGGCTTCCCAGGGATTAAACCCCTCGCACCTCCTTTCAGATATGACGGCTATCGGACCTTGGTGCTAGATCTGACGGCCCAGATCCTTTTTCCTATGCACCTCCCAGGGACTGAACCCCGTGCACATATCCTTGATCCAGCGGCTCTCAGGCCACTGCGCTCCAGATCCGACAGCTGGCGCTATTTTACGAATCGGGAATTCACGATGCAGTGACTCTATAATCACTTGTTGCTCCCAAACCAGAACTCTGAAATAGCGAAATTCAATGCCTTAGAGTGTTGGAAGACACTCGACCTTAATTTCCTCGCTGCTCTGCAAGATCCAATGACTCTCGTAACTTCGACACTTCTTCCACGAAGTATTTCCACCGTCCATATGACTCCTCTCCTGGGGTGATTCTAAGTGCTTAAATCCCTCATAACTTTGTGCGATCCTATGGCTCTTGGGATTTCAGCAGTTCTCCCCGAAGTGTCTCCACCATTCATTTTAATTGCTCTCCTGCGCGACCTCTCAGAGGTTAAACCCTGTGCACCCAGATCCTTTTGATCTAACGACAGTTGTTCTCCTCCCTGAGCTTTATCTCTCTGAACCTCAAAGGTTCCTTTGACCTAAGTTTAGATATTGCCTATATACATATAAGTATGTTGGAGTAGTTTAAGAGTTAGTGGAAGTGATAGAATTATGGACAGAATTTATCCACATAAGCTTTTATGTTCGAAGTAAACTAGATTGGTGTAATAATGTCATTATGGACATAAATGAATCTTACCTTCTCTTAAATTCTAAGCTTAAATGAAATTGAACTATGTCAGAGAAAAAAAAAATTATGGTGAATTCGAGGTTCATTACATGAGCACAGAGGGATGGTCGAAAGAAATTGACTGTAATATTGGAGTCAAGAAAGGTTGTACTCTATCCCCTACCCTTTTTGGAAATACATTGAGAAGTTAGAAGATTGCTAGGAAGTTGCAGGTTGTGTTGGACTAACTCTTGCTAATATAGTCATAATCTTTCTCATATATGTCAATGATATTCTTCTTATGGTAAGAAATCCCTATGACCTCAAAAAGAAGTTAGAATCCTCAAGGAATTTTTATCTAGTACAGAGATGACAATGAACACTAACAAAACAAAGGTTATGATAATTAAATCCCAAAAGATCATTGATGATAATCCCATGTATGAAAAAAATAGCTTGGAGGAAGTGTCTTCATACAAGTATCTTGGAATCAATATTCATCAGAAGATCAATTGGAACTATTTCATGGAGAAAAATATAAATAGAGGGTGGAAATATTATTATGGAATTGAAAATAATTGTAAATTAGTGGGCCTTTAGCTATGGGATAAGAAAACGTTCATTTTTGAGACTCTTGTCACTCCTTTTATCTTATATGGATGTGACGTTTGGGGATGTAGTATATCTCGAGAATATTGGATAAATATATATAGATCTCAAAGAATTTTATCACTTATACTCTCCAAATTAAAGGCAACACACCCTATCATATCCTCCTCATAGAAGAGAGTATTTCTCCCATTGATAAAACAACTATTATTAGGTACTTAATGTACAAGAACATGATAAACAGCATGGATGACACAAGGCTCCTAAAAATTGCTTCAAAATCTAGCTAAAATCACCAGCAGATTAAGAGGGGGTGACATAATGAAGCTAAGTCTTAGCTAAATCATTGGGGAAAAAAGGAAGAATTTAGTTTGCATAATATCGATGATATTAAAAATGTCATTCAAGATAAACTTAAGGAGATTCTTTGGTGCAATAAGGAATTAGAGGATAACAAAAAATAAAGATATTATAAGGAGGTGGTTAACCCTAATATTGAATATCAAAAGTATCTTTCTATTTGGACTAGCAGAAGGAAGAGAATCGTTATTTCCATGTTGTTTCCAACACTCTCTCACTTGGTAATTACATTGAACAAGTATAAATGCAACTCATGTCTCTAAACAAACAAATTTCTCTCCATTGATTTCCTTGTTAACACTTTTGCTGTATTACCACTTTTGTTGTATTACCTTTCATCCACACTTTTTCAATTTCATCACACCTACTTCCTACATTTCTTTCACAATGTGGTAATTCATATCAATATGCTTACTCTTGGAATTGTAATTCAGATTATTAGCCATTTCC
>ML779998.1:434704-451919 GCA_009831015.1 Picea engelmannii
TTCACGTTGATCACATCTTTTCTTTCTTTATAAATTTCTTCATCCAGTTATTCCACCTTTTTCACTAGAAAGGTTAAACCGAAGACTAATAACTTCTCTTTTCCTCTTACCAGGTCTTGTTGTTCTTTTACCGCCCACCATCTTCCTTCTACAAGATCAATTCCTCTATATATTTTCTTTATGGTCCTCGTAAGCCCCAATCCCAGTATTTAAGACAAATGCATTTTAAAGTTCAAAGAATATGTAGCAGACTATATATTTTTTAGAAATTTTGAGAGAGTTATTTCAAGAACAATCTCGACGGTACTTTGTAAACTAGAGTTCTGAATATAAATTATTTTAGGTTGATCTATCATTATCTTTATTTGATATTCTCATGTTCACTCTGTTAAATTTCTCTTATGCATTCAGACGATCTTCTTTTTATTTTTATGTGATCAGAAATCTTCATTTTTAAACTATGATGGATGTGAGTAAATTTTTCTTATTTTCTTTAAATGGGTTCAGTTCTTGGTCCTTTCTCAGAAGATTTCTTTAAAAAGAAAAGAAAACATTTTCCTATTTATCTTGCAATGTTTATATTTCTTTGAATTACCACGACAGACTTTTCTCAAGTCCCATATTATGAATATCCAGAATCCCAAAAAAATATCAAATCAAAGGGGAGTTCCACCTCTATAAAAACGCAGGGGGAATTTACATCCTTGTGAGGTTGTTGTTTATGTCCTAATGGATTCAATCTTCAACATTTTTGGCAACCATACTGGGTATTGAACTAGAATTTGGAAACTGGTCTAGCATTTCTTAAAAATATAGGACTTTCCCCGGGATGATTAGCCCCACTTAGAAATTGGATTGAGCAATGAACGAAGCATATTACACCAATTATATAATCTTGTAATAGCATCAGTCGAGACCCGATAAAATTTAGAAAGGTCCTAGAAGATATTAGTCCAAGAAGAGGAAAGAGAAATCCTCCAGAGACAAAGGAGAGGTGAGCAACAAGATCGAAGAAACCAAGGGCTAGCTAGATCAGCACAAGAACAAGGTCGAGATTGAAGCTGGATGAATACAAGGGACCCATTACCAGAAGTAAAAGAAAGAAACTATTTGTTCTTAGAAGTGAAAAGCGCATTCCTGGAATCTCTCTGGATATGGCAGAAATAAATGACCAACCCCAAGACAAGCATCATGGGGAGAGACAAGGAGGTGGAAGAGATGGTGCAAGAAATCAAGGAAACCCAATATTTGAAAATCGAAGGAGGGTAAGAGATTCCTCTCTTAATATCCTAGGTGAGAAACATGATCTTCATGTTCTCCCTAAGGGTACCTTGAAGGAATTTTCTGGAGATGGAGAAATCGATGAAAAGAAGTGTCTACACTTATTTCTTGATGTTTTTTATTTTCACCGGCAAGTCTGGAAAAGTTGAATTGTAAGGAGGTTGAATCTAAATGTTTGAAATATTGTAAAGAGCTATGCGGGAAGGCCTGGGTGTGTGGCAAGGGTAATCGTGTTGGGTTGTATGTTTTTTATTGAGGATGACGATGTCATGGTAAGGTTAGTTTGTAAAAAACTTGTCAGTAAGAGCGTATGAATGGTACACGACATTACCTATCATATCAATTCTCTCATTTAATGACCTCGAATCCATGTTCTTCATTATGTTCTCCCCTCCAGTTTCTTATCATACCCTTCTCACTGATTTCAACCAGATTGGCTTAGGAAAGAATGAAATAATACGGGATTTTAATATCAGGTTCAATAAAACCTTGATCAACATTCCAAAAGATAAAAGACTGAATGACCCAAATGTACTCAGTTTTTATAAGAATGCAATTCCCCCGAATACAAAATATGCTATCATAACATCCCAAATGGATACGTTGGAGGAGGAAATTACTAAAGCCACTGAGATGGAATAAATTATGATTGAAATGGTTTTCAACCCTGACATTGTACTGGGAAAAGTACAAAGTAAGATGGAGGATTAAGTATTGATAACCAAGGAGCTTCTAGTTCAAGAAAGAACGAAGAATTCAAGCCAAGACCAACCCAAAATCAAACAATTGGAGGAGGGTTTTTCAAAGGAGGCATACCAGATGTAAAGGTGGACCCTGTGGAGGCACAAGAAACTAAGAAAAGAACTGAAATTGCATAAATGAGTAGAAATATCAAATAAATGCAAAATGAGATAACAAGACTAATGAGGGGAGACAATTATGTGGAAAATCTGAGAATGTCGGTCCCATAAAAAAGAAGGAACCCTCCCCAAGAAAAAAGAGTGAGGTTTTAAAACACAGATAATCCACAAAGTCCTAGAATTCCCAGACAGCCAACCCCCAATGCAATTGTTCTAGATGATGTATACGATGAGCAGATGCTTGAGCAAGAGAATTATTACTCACCTAATGAAATCTCCAAAACTGCACCTATGGAAAGATGTGAGACATCCATGTATATATTTTAGGAGGGTGAAAATGACCATAACTCTTAATAAAACGTCGCCCAGAAAAGAGGATTTGTGAATAGACCCAAGAATAAAGGCGATGTTGACAAGGTAAACCAAAAAGAAAAAGAAAAATAAAGCGAGAAAAGGGAGAATGAGAAAGTGATGGATAGCATTACAAGTAAAAAGCAGCACCTGACATCAAACTCCACTCATATGACATACGATGTTGTAGAGGATTTAAGTAAATTAAGTATAACTCTACCCTTTACAAAAGTGCTGAGAATTCCCCAACAAAGGAATTTTTTTTTGATATTATTGGATGATCCATTCGAGAAAGTAGAAGTTGTTGTTACAAATACAAAACAAAGCCAGAATCATTCAACTACCAAGCTGAGAGTTAAAGTTCCTCCCTTTTACATTTCATTTGAAAATCATGATGTTTCACTTCATAATTGTTTAATCAACACTGGTGCAACAAATAATATCATTCCATTGGCATTCATGGAGGGATTGGGTATGATTTGTACCAAATATTACAAGACTGGTGAAAGCATATATGCAATTGATTCTAGAAAAGTGCCAGCTTATGGAGAAACCGATGACTTTTATGCTTTGATCATGACAGCTCCCCATATTATTATGGTTTTCAATATTATTGTGGTTGACCTTCCTCCGGCATATGGAGTTATTCTAGGAATATATTGGTCATCCATGATCGGGGGATATAAAATTAAAGATGGAAGTTGTATGATCCTACCAGGAAAAGAAAGAGCAATGATCAAGGGGCCCCCTGAACCTAGAAAACCCTTCTCTTTCAAGAACAAGGACAATGAATTAATGGAAGATTATATAGATGTTGGGATTGGAAAATATGTTATCCTAGACATGGAACATAATGAAATCCTAGAGCAAGTTCAAGACATGAAGAATCAAGAATGTTTGTTCGAAGGCTATTGGAGGATGTCATTCGATGAAGCTTCTTCAAAATCTGAGAGTGGAGTTGGAATTGTTCTTACAAGTCTAAGTAAGGTTGTGCATGCACATTCTATTAGAATATAATTTTCGTTTACCAATAATGAGGCAGAATATGTAGCCTTAATTCAGGGGATGATCCTCGCACAAGAAATGAAGATAGAACATCTTATTATGACTGGCCACTCCAAGTTGGTAATTAATCATGTCATCCAAAGGTATAAAATCAAGAAGGAGAGACATAAGTTATATTTCAAAAGATTCAACGAATTGATGGAATATTTCAATTCCTTCAACATTTCTTTCATTCCAAAGGACAATAATCACAAGGAATATTCATTGGACTTGGCGGCCTCATTTTCAAACCCAGACGATATACAAAGCAAAACGTATTTTCATGTACAAAGAGCATTCCAACCTTTTATGCTCGATAACATGGAATATTTGCAATTGTTTGAGAATGATGAACAACTGGAAATGTTTTTGTTGAATGATGATGATGATGATGATGATAAAGACGATCACATTTTTATCGTCCCTAAATACTGTATACAATCTGAGTCTTTGTTTACAAAATATGATCATGCTAAGAATCTCCTAGAAGAAGTTCAAATTCAAAAAGTGAAAGAAACGAGAAAGGTCAATATTGGAAATGATAGTTCCCCGAAATATGTCAACTTGGGAGTTGATTGTACTAATGAAGAAGTTGACCAATATGTTGCACTGTATAACGAGTACATTGATGTGCTTGCATGGACCTATGATGATTTGAAATCTTATGATAAAACAACATTCCATCACATCATTCCTTTGACAGAAGAGGCAAAGACTGTAAAGAAAAAAATAAGGATGATGAACCCCAAACTGGAACCTCTAGTAAAGATTGAATTAGGCAAATTGAAGACGGTCGGAATAACTTATCCCATCAGACATTCTGACTGGACTTAAAATTATGTGATTGTAATAAAAAGGACTGGGAAATCCATATGTGTGTTGATTTCATAGATCTTAACAAAGCAAACATAAAGGATAACTTTCATTTACCTAATATGGAGTTCCTCCTCCAACAAGTAATTGGATCAACCTACATGTCCTTGTTGGGTGGTTTTCTAGATATAACCAAGTATTGTTTGTTGAAGAATACATGGAAAAGATGACATTCATGACATTGTGGGAGACATATGCATATGCCATAATTCCCTTTGGTTTGAAGAATGTTGGAGCCACATTCCAAAGGGCCATGGATCATGCATTTAGCAGGTTGATAGGAATTTTTATGGCAGACTATCAAGATGACTTGACAGTGCATTCAAAGACAAGGGGTGATCATATCTATCACATTAGATCTTTTTTTGAAAGATGTAGATTATATGGTGTCTCTCTAGATCCAAAAAAATGCTTATTTGTTGTAACTCAAGGAAAATTGTTGGGTCATATTGTCTGCAAGGAATGGATTTATATAGATCCAGAAAGAGTTAAAGAGATAAATGAGATCAAGTCCCCAACATCCAAGAAGGTATTTTAATTATTTTTTGGAAAGATCAATTTTGTGTGAAGTTTTTTTCTTGACTTTACTAGTATTGTGAAGTTGATAAATTTGTTGCTAAAAAATGAGCAGAGGTTTGAATGGATAACATATATTCAAGAAGATTTCAATAATATCAAAGGAGAAATCACCATATCTCCAATCCTCATTAGTCCATATTTTCAAAGGGATTAAATCATCTATATGTTCACCATAGAAACAATCTTTGCATTAGTTCTTACTCAGAAGAATACCAAAGGTGAAGAACTCCCAATCAATTTCATAAGAAAAACCTTACATGACTATGAATTGAGGTACTTAGAACTAGAAAAGAAAGCCTTGGCTCTTTTAAAAGTGATGTCTCACTTTTGGACGTACATATTGAACTCTCATGTCATTTGTTATGTTCCCTCATAACCAATTAAGATGATTTTGAATCAATAAGGAAAATGCGCTAACTGGTTGGCGAAGATACAAGAGTATGATATTGAAATTAAACCTTTGAAATATTTCAAAGGACAAGGTTTATGCAAGCTCATAGAGAATAGTGATTTTGTGGATGGAATGATTTCAATTTTAGTAGGAGAACCATTGGCCAATTAATAATGGTATGGAGACATTGTATTTTACCTGAGGTCCGAGCAATTTCCTATCACCATGAGCCCTAAGGAGAGAAAAACATTAAAGATGAAGGAAAATAAATATGTGTTGATTGTTGATATACTATTAAGAAGGAATTACGATGGTATGTTTCTGAGATGCGTTGATGAAAACCAAGCTCAAGAACTGATGAGAGAATTCCATCAAGGAATATGCGGTGGACACTTTGCACCTACCACCACTGCCCACGAGATAATAAGAGTTGGGTTCTATTGGCCATCAATTTCTAGAGACTCATATTCCACTATAAAGAAGTATGTATCATGCCACAGTAAAAATGAAGAGATATGCGATGCCTTTACAACCCATAATTGTAGAAAAACCATTCTCCCAATGGGGACTTCATGTTGTTGGGCCAATTAATCATAAGTAAAGGGACATGTGTACATTCTCAAAGCTATATATTATTTCATGAAATGGCCATAAGTAGTAGCGATAAAGAAATTTGGTTCTGAATAGTCAATTAAGTTCCTCAAAGATAACATTCTGTCAAGATTTGGTGTCCTAGATAAATTTATCACTAACAATGGTTTGATTTTCATCAAGTCAAAGTTTACATAGTTTGTGGAGAATATGGAATTATCATGGGTCAATCATCAAATTATTATCCACAAGGAAATGGTCTTGTTGAAACTAGAAATAAAACGTTTGTTCAGATACTAAAGAAAACTATTGACAAGAACCAAAGAAATTAGCATTTGAAGTTGAATGACGTGTTGTGTGCAAGCAGAATGACTCCAAAGGAAAGCACTGAGATGTCCCCGTATACAGTGGTTTATGAGAAAGAAGAGAAAATGCCAATTAGCCTTGAACTCAATGCATTGACTTTTGTGGTTAATACCGAAGATAAAGAAGATAATTCATCTATCCAAAGGAGGATGAACCAATTGTTGAAATTGGAAGAAGAACAAAGCAAATCCATGAATCGAACTTCTCAGAGGAAGCAATGTGTCAAAATATATTCTGATCAGAGTGCAACTTTAAATAATTTTTAGAAGGGAGAACCGGTGTTGCTTTGCAATAATGCCAAGGACAAAAGGTCCAGGGTTTTAACTCCTATATGCTCCAAGACATGAAGGGTAAAATATTAATGTTTCCTATCAACGGGAAACATTTGAAAGTTTTATTCTCCTAATACTTTCTCATTCTCATTGTAAATAATTTTATTTTTCATTTTTTATATTCTTACTTTGACTCCATATCCCAATGGATGGAAGTGCCTGGTCATAGAGATCTTAGATTCTTGACAACCCGCAGGGGGTTATCATCCCATAGTTGGAGTCGGTTGTTGAGACCATTTCCCACTTCTAAATTTCCCTCCCCTTTCTATCTTCCCAACTTATTTTTTCAACTTATTTTCCCTCTTCTATACTTACCTAAATTCCCCTTTTTCTTTTTACCTTATATTCTCCCTTTCCAGTTACTATGCTTAGTCGTTTTTATTTTTCCCTTCTATTCTATTCTTCCTTTCTAGTTACTATACTTAGTCGGTTTTCTTTTTAGAATGGCGGGTTGGTGGGTTGGCAGGTTCTCACTCCCATCCATATTATCATATCATGAGTCTGACCAATCACAATTTTATTCTATACCTAATCGTTTATGTAGTCGTGGGTTCGTGGGTTCTAGATTTCACATACCGAGTTCTGTGATATCCATTTTGAACCTAAATATCTGCGATCTACATTATGACCATAGGACTCACCGACCTTCTAATTATCTCACCTTTCCTATGTTGAGTCCAACCGAGTGCATTACAACACTTAGTCAATTTTCGACCTTTTGAAACCGCAGGTTCCTTGGTTAGCTGGTTCACAAAATTTCCCAAATCCTAATTTCTCTCGTTCATCCCCACCATCCTCATGATTTTTCTAATACCCATTTAATAATGGTTTAATTCTACTAATTCATCATGTATGTTCTGTAAATATCGTCATTAATAAGCGAAGGGCTCGAGGATATTTTCTCATTAAACCACATTAAAACATGATTTGACAAAGATTATATTATGGTTATCTCTCTCAGTCACCCATTGAAAATGTTATCTAGATTAAAGGAACATTCTCATCAAATTATGGCCACATTTGCTCGATAGAACTTTTGTGGTGATACTTTGAATATGTTTTGGCATGAGAACTAGAATTTTCAGTGGTTTAGAGCGTATTCTTACTATTAATCCCCTTCTGTTTAGAAGGAAGTGATGTGGATGTCAGTAATTTCTCGTGCAAGGTGTGTCCCTGAGTTTTTTTACTACAAGGAACTAGTTGCATGGTGTGTTGAGAAATATATGCCATGTCAACGGATTATTCAACTTCAAGACCATTCTCCCATCTCTCTTTCACCTCAAGTATTTTGTAAGATGTTGAAACTCCCTGAACCAAAACTTACTTTCAAAGGAGAGTATTGTAGGGATTTCATGAGAAAGCATGAAAACGACCTAGATATCTTGTTTGAATTCTTGGAGATTCCTGCGGCCATCCCTGGAGATATTACCAAATTGCAGGTCAACTCGTTCAAAAACCTCTTTTAGGAAATTTCTTCGTTGTTCATCAGGGTGATGGGACAAGAAAGTACAAGCAACATTTCCCGTATGATTCTTTATATCTTATATTTTAATGTCAAAGAGTAAGCCATTTTCGATTAGGGAAAATTGATTTCCATTTAAATCTCTTCCCAATTGTCACATTACAAAAAGGATAAGAAAATAACTACGCCCTCTTATTTGGTGTTTGCGATAGCATATTGTTGTCAATTTCCTAAATTGTCTATATGTAAGAGGGTGAACTATGAATTTGACCCAATTACCTTTTGGTACCAAGCATTGTGGAGACACAAAGCTTCTTTTCATTTCTATGAAGTTTTCAATGCTTTTGTATTGGTTTTTAAAGGATTTTTGTTTGGAAAAGATACCCCCAGAATATCCAACAAGGCAAGTAAATTCCTCTATAAAAAGGGGATGTTGGAGCAAATGGAAAATCATAATGTTGTCAATATTTTCGGTTCTAATGAAAATCTTGCCTTTATTCCATCCCATGTGTCTGATAAAATGTTTATTACAGAAGTCACAAGGAAGTATAATTTATGGTTTCTCTTTTTTCATGAGAAATGAAAAAATAAATTCATACCTTTTCCTTGAAAATTAGGGAGTTTGTATTTATTAATATAAACAAAATCGATGAATTTGCAAGCCACTTCCACAATCTGAATCTCAAGTATGATGAAAAGATAAAATGGTTTGACCCTAACGGAATTTTTGTGGAACATATGCTAGCAGTGGGGTTCAACAATTAATTTATCCATATTGTTCTAAGTGAAGAAGAAGATAATAAATTAGGCTCTCCTACTCACAATGCTGGTGACTTGGAAACTATACTCAGTACCAATGAATTTTACAAGGAAAAAGGTAAGGGTACCAGTGAGAAGAGTGCTCAGTCCCCAGCTGTTACTCTTAAGACTACAACATCTCAGAGCAATGCTCCAGCGACCCACCCATATAATAAAGTGACCAACAATAGTTCAGGGCCAGAGGACACAAGAATGCCCCGCCACGAAAAATTGAAATCTCACACAAGCTTCCTTTAAGAAAAAAGAGGAAAAAATTCCTACAAGAGGAAGAAGACCAACGCATAGAGAGTGATATCAATAGGTTCTCCCTTGAATATATGGAGCTCGAGGCAGACATCGAAAAAACAATTCCCCCACTGGATCAGTCAGGGAACACGACCCACCGGAATTTGTCTTTGGAAATAATTGAGACGGATATCTTCAACAAGGAAGGGTCGTTTCTTTTTCAGATCATTATCTTTGACAAGGAATCCAAGAAATTTATTATTGACAAAAATAATGTAAAGAATAAGAAAGAAAAATACCGTTCATAGGTTGACCTAAGAGATATGCAGCCTTCCCATATTTCTAGAATTCATAGAGCAACTAGTGATGCTCCAGATGACTCCATTGGTGGTCTTGAAGAGGAAAACATGAAGTTAAAAGAAAGGATCAAGGAACTGAAAGAGACCTTAATGCCTCTTCCACTTCTTTCCAGTCCTTTGGCAATCGTTGGACCCACCACGCCCGCTACGAAATTAAAAGGATCCTCAAGCTTACTTACATCAGGCAGGAGCTATGTAGAGAGAAATATCAAGAAAAGAATGGCATTGATCACAGAGGCTTGGGAAATTTCAAAAAACATTTCTTCTTTTGGATCGAAGGTGCATGCCTTCCACAAGTATTTGCAAGCCAACCTGAAAATCGAAGAAGGTTTTTACCTTGATGTTGTGGTACCCTTTGGTATTAAAGTTTCAAACATGATAGAACTAAGGAAAAGAGAGGAGAATATTCTCTCTCCAAGTCGGATCAAACAATTAAACATGTGCTGGAAAGAAAGGATAGAAAACTTGAATAACATTGTTCAAGTGTGCATCCAAGCCATATCAAGGAGGGAAGAAATATTCAAAAGGATCACGGAGGTGGACCTAGACGGAAGTACTAATGAAGTCCAAGATCCCAAATCAGTCTTTAAAGGGTTTTTAGTCGAAAAGTTCTATGGTATACTTGAATATGTTGAGGATGACATAGATAATTGGCTAGTTGACTACTCCATGAAAAATTAGGACATTGAAGAAACATTACATGGAATTTCCCTTGATCTAAGAGACTTGGAGTGTGATATGTTCAACATCCAAATCCGACATGAAATCAACGTGGCACCAATGAAGAGTTATATAGAAGAATGGTTTAAGAAAGCTATCGACAAATTAACCACTAAGGGGCAAGAAACAGTTGAGACGGTTCATGTAACCATTAATGAAGATAATAAAAGGACACTAGAAAGAAAGTGAAGACAATAGAGACCATCATAGTAAGTTCACACTAATCACATATTCTCTTTTTTTATCAAGTTCTTCATCCAGTTATTCCATATCTTTCTCTAGAAAGGTTTAACCGAAGACTGATAACTTCTCTTTTCCTCTTACCGGGTCTTGTTGTTATTTTATCGTCCACCATATTCCTTATACAATCTTAATTCTTCTGTATATTTGTTTTATGGCATGCGGGAACCCCAATACCAGTCTTTAAGACAAACGCATTTTAAATTTCAAAGAATATGTAACACACTATATATTTTTTAGAAATTTTAAGAGAGTTATTTCGGGAACAATCTCAACGGTACTTTGTAACCTAGAGTTATGATTATAAAGTGTTTGACCTTGATCTATCATTATATTTATTAGGGCTTCCCATGCTCACTTTGTTAAAGTTCTCTTATGGATGCATACCATCTTCATTTTATTTTTATGTGATAAAAAATCTTCATTTTTAAACCATGATGGATGTGAGAAAATTTTGTTTATTTTATTTAAATGTGTGAATGTGGTTGGTTCCTGGTCCTTTCCCATGAACTTTATTTAAAAAGAAAAGAAAGCATTTTCCTTTTTATCTTGCAATGTGTATATTTATTTTAATTACCACACCGAACTTTTGTCAAGTCCCATATTTTGAATATCCATAAACCCAAGAAAATCTCAAATAAAAAATGAGTACCACCTCTATAAAAATGCAGGGGAATTCACATCCTCGTGAGGTAGTCGTTTCATTCCTAATGGGTTCAAGTGTCGACAGTAGGATAGAACCCTTCATCGGACCCTTTCATTATAATTGTACCCTTTGTCTCCTATATATACACCAAGGAGACCTAGTCTTAGGATCATCTTATATTGTCTTTGAATTGAATATATTGTAAATAGATGTTTTCTCCTTGAAGTGGACTATATTCATTGTTTTTTTATCATTATCAAGGCATTGGTTGATAATATTTGGTATCAAGAGCATTGATCCTAGGGTTTTTATTCTTCAACAAAGTTATCCTGGAATTTTCTTTATAACTTCTTTTTTTGCGGGCTGCTTCAGATAATGAAATTTGGAGGTTACTTAGAAGACATATCAAGGCACCTATGTTAAAAATTTTAGGTTTAGGTTCCTTATTGTAAGTTTAAACATGTGAAGTAAGAAATGCATATAGATTGTTAAGCAAAGCAAAAATTAATCAATGACTCATACACATATTACACATTGATTTACACTTGAAACCCTTAATCAAGAGAAAACCAACCTTCCTTGGTGCCACACCTCTCAACTCTTCATTGTATTAATTTCACCATTCACAATACAATATATACAATATTTTAGGTATTTCGCAGCTACCCAAACACTAATCCCTTAATCCAAGATTAATTTAGAAAACTGCTAAAAATTGAAAAAAATGCTAAAATAGAAAAACTGCCAAAAAAAAAAAATTCAGGGCACTCCCCCAAACACTTTGCATAACTAGGGAGGACCAATATTGGTACCCCCCACCCGCCCCCCCTCGGGTAGTATCCAACACATACATACGCAAAGAGAAATAAGTGGTGGGATCATCATACGCTATCGTCAAATCTGACGCATCCCCCCACACACATGCAAATAATATACTACATACCCAACATTCTTCCACTTTTTATTTTCTTTACATATAGGCGGTCATAAGATTACATAGTCAACAATCCATAATAATAATTCCCATTGTTTCTCTACACCAGGAGAACTTATCGTTGCTCATAGACTTTGTTAATGAATCTATAAAATTCTTCAAAGAATCAACCTTCTCCAACAACACCTTCTTGTCTTCAACCATGTCTCTTACAAATTGATATTGAACATCAATATACTTTTTTTGTGAATGATAAGTTGGGTTTTTTTCAAAGAATATTGCACTCAATCTAATCTTATTGCTTGTTGTACCAACCCAATACCTAAACACAATCTTTGTAACCATACCACTTCCTTTCTTGAATGAGTGGTTGCCATGTATTCAACTTATATAGTTGAGAGTGCCACTACAACCTGTCTTTTGTGCATCCAATGGATTTCTCCTCCAAATAGAGTAAACACATACCCACTTGTATATATTCTACGATCCAGATCTCCAGCCTAGTCTACATCAACAAACCCCTGTATTTCCAACACTCCATCCAATCCTGGTCATCTTTGGTAGAACAATTAATCATTCGAAGGGTGATACAAATACCTGAAAAACCCTCTTTATTGTTGTCCAATACTCCTTGCCCAGTTTTGACATATACCTAGTGCTAAAAAATCCCACTGCATGTGCAATGTCTGATCTAGTATATACTATTGCAACCGCATTAGCGTATGAAACATGGGAAATGTCCTCTTCCTCTTCCTCTTCCTATGTCTTGGAACACTTATCTGCAGAAAAATTTACACCTACAAGAATAGTAACCTTGAATGGTTTAATTTCCTTCATATTAAACCTTTGCAATATCGTCTCAACATATTTTCTTTGATTCCACCAATGTTTACTATTTGCACAATCTCTTTTAATCTCCATTCCTAGACTGAAGTTAGCAACACGAAAATCATTCATGTCAAATTTGGAGTATAATTGTAATTTCACCTCCTTGATAACATCGATGTTATTTACTACCAGCAACATGTCATCGACATAAAACACTACATAAATGAAGTGATTACCAACCTAGTTAGAATATACACAATGATGAGTCGTCCTTAGAAATCTTAGTCCAAGGATGTATGTGTCAAACTTTTGGTACATCCTAGGTGATTTCTTCAGACCATATAGTGACCTCTTTAGCTTACAGACCAACTCTTTATTTCCCTTCAGTGTAAATCCTTCTCGTTGTTTCATGTAGATTTATTCTTCCATATATCCATGTAGGAATGATGTCTTCACATCCATCTGTTCTACTTCAAAATCAAAATCAACAACAACATATAAAAGAAATCTAATAGAAGTTAATTGGAAGCAAGAGAAAATATTTCACCAAAGTCAATTCCCTTTACCTGGAAATAACCTTTTTCTACTAACCGAGCTTTATATTTCTCTATTTTTCCTTCTACATTCAACGTCTTATTAAATGTCCATTTGCTGCCAATGGCCTTTATTCGAGTTGGAAACTCAACTAGGTCTCATGCCTCCTTCTTATCCAATGAATCCATCTCTTCAACCATGGCCTTATTCCAAAGTTTACTATCCTATGAATTCACTACTTCCCTAACAGTTCTTAGATCATCATCAATAATACATAAAGAAAATTAGCATGAAAATCAGGTGGACTATACCTTTCTCGTTTCCTTCTTTCCCTCACTGATATCCTCAATAATGGAGTACAAGTTTCTTTTTCTTATTATTCATCTTCTTCTATTGATTCAAATTTTGGATCATCCAACTCAAACTATATTTTCTGAGGTTCTTCTTCCCTTGGTAAGAATTTTTGTTTGGGAACATATTTAATCTCTCTAAAAACAACATCCTGATTGTAAAGAGTCTTCTTAGTTTATGGGTTCCAAAGCTTATAATGTGGTGAACCAAGCTGGTTCACTATGTAAATATCCAGTATAAATAGGATAGTACACAATAATCTATTTAAGGATAGTAAATATATTTAATAATAATGTATAAGAATATGATATGAATAAGATGATCCTTACAATGAAGAATGAGGGCTTGCTTATATACCCACGCAGGGGTGCCCTTTACCAATAGTCATGTCCTTGAGACATGTCCTTTCATTATTAATAATTATTATTTAATCATGATCTTACTAATATCTATTTTATATGTATATTTAAGTTCATAACATTGCCTTCCCCTTAAAAATGTTTTGTCCTCATAGCATATTAATGAAAGGCTTGATGACTTTTTCTTTGACATGTAATGTACTGTCATAAATCGTTTTTGGATTTGTCGTAGTTGACGATACCAAATGATATGAGTGACGAAGAGCTAAGTAGAATCGTCGAATACCATTGTGGTGAACCAAATGGTTCACTATGTAAATATCCAGTATAAATAGAACAATACGCAATAATCCATTTAAGGATAGTAAATATATTTAATAATAATGTATAAGAATATGATATGAATAAGATGATCCTTACAATGAAGAATGAGGGATTTCTTATATACCCACGCACGGGTGCCCTTTACCAATAGTCATGTCCTTGAGACATGTCCTTTCATTATTAATAATGATTATTTATTAATTATTATTTAATCATGATCTTAAATATCTATTTTATACGTATATTTATGTTCACAACATATAACTTTTCATACCATATTTATAACCAATAAAGATACACTTTTCAACTTTATTATCCAAATTACTCCTATTTTCCTTTAGAACATGTAGATAATCATCACAAGCAAACACTCTCAGATATTCAAGAGAAGGTTTTTTACCAGTCCAGACCTCATCTGGATTTTTTTCCACCAACATTTATGAGGGTGATCTATTTAATAGGTAACATGCAGTACCCATTGCCTCCACCCATAATTCGTGTCATAACCCAGCACCATTGAGCATGCTCCTTGATTTTTCCATCAAAATCCTATTCATCCTTTCTAAAATCATTTTCTATTGAGGTGTGTATGGAGCATTTTTCAACCTTTCTACACCACACTTCTCACAAAACTCTTTGAATTCATTCTCACATAATTCTCCACCATTACTTGTCATCAACACCTTTATTTTCTTCTCTGTCTGATTTTCTACCAGAGCCTTAAACTCTTTAAATTTATCAAATACCTCATATATATTTCTAAGAAAATAAATCCAAGTGTTCCTTGAAAAATCATCTATGAATGAACATAATACACAAAATTTACCTAATGATGGAATATGCATAGGTCCGAACACATCACTATGTATCAACTCTAAGGTCCCATTTGCTCTTGTAGCACAAAATGGGAATATTACTCGATTTTTTTTACCATATATGCAATGGTCACAAAAATCAAAATCTAGGGTACAATTAGACATACATTTGACCATACCTTTACCGTGAAGTGTTTGAAGTCCCTTTTCTCCAATATGTCTCAGTCTTTGATGTCACAACATGGTCTTGTTTATAGGTATAGTATGGATCTTATTTTCTTTAAAGACATGGATTCCTTGGATAAGAATGAGAAGTTTGTGTGATATATATGACCAAGATGATAATGTAGTACAGTTTGGATTTTTCTCATCTCAACCTACTTGTTTTGATGAATACATGGGATTTAGTTGATCTTCCTGTAGATAAAAATGTCATAAGTGTCAAATGGGTTTATAAAACCAAATTGAATGAAAAATGTGATAATGAGAAACACAAAGCAAGGTTAGTTGTCAGAGGTTTTTCACAACAACCTGGCATTGATTATGTTGAACAACCTGGCATTGATTATGGTGAAACTTTCGCACCTGTAGCAAGATTAGATACTGTTCGATTTGTTTTGGCCATTGCAACACAAAATAAGTGGCTTATTTATCAAATGGATGTCAAGTCCTTCTTGAATGGGGTGTTAAATGAAGAAGTGTATGTCCATCAACCACCTATATTTGAAGTTAAAACACAAAAGCATCGAGTGTAAAAATTAAAGAAAGACTTGCACAGTTTGAAGCAAGCTTTGTGAGCTTGGTATTGTAGAATTGATCATTATTTACTCAAAAATGGTTTCAGTGGGAGAAAAAATAAACCTACTTTGTATATCAAAGGTAAATCAACAAGGTAATATTCTCATCCTATGTCTTTATGTTGATGACATGATCTACACATGAAACATGATGTTAGATGCATTTAGATCAGCCATGAAAAATGAGTTTGAAATGACAGATCTTGGATTAATGAAGTATTTTTTAGGCATTGAAGTAGAACAATCTGATCATGGTATATTTATTAGTCAACAGAAATATGCTGCTGAAGTTTTGAAAAAGTTTAAGATGGAAAAGTGTAAGCCTGTTGACATTCCTATTGTTCTTGGCACTAAATTAAGCAAGGAAGATTTGGGATCAATAATAAGTTCCACATTGTATAAACAACTTGTTGGTAGTCTTATGTATCTTACTATTACAATACCTGACATAACATATGCAACAAGTTTCATTTCCAAGTTTATGGAATCTCCTAAGGATTCTCATTGGAAATTTTGTAAGAGGATCTTAAGATACATTGCAGGTACCATCATTTATGGTTTGTGGTACACAGTTTCAACAACAGTATGCTTACAGGTTATACCAACAGTGATTATGCAGGGACGACAAAAAAAGTACTTCGGGCTATGCTTTTCTTTTTGGAAAGAATTTGATTTCATGGGCATCTAAGAATCAGCCCATAGTTTATATCTCTTCTGCAAAAGCGGAATATGTAGCGACAACAACAACAACATGCCATGCAGTTTGGCTTAAAAGGATTTTGATGGATTTTGGATATATGACAAAAGAACCTATTTCATTTTTTTGTGACAATAACTCTGTCATTTCCTTGTCGAAGAATAATGTGTTTCATCAGAAAATCAAACACATTGATACTCGATTTCACTTCATTCGTGAACTCTTAAAAAATGGTGACATTTCTCTCAAATTTTGTGGTTCTAAAGCCCGGCTAGTTGATATCTTCACTAAACCTTTGGGAAGAGATGTTTTTCAATTTCAACATCAAAGTTTAGGCATTATTAATAATGTAATCCTCGAGATTAAGAGGGAGTGTTAGGAGTTGTAATCTCGTTAAACTAATTAGTTAGTGAAACATTTTTGCACTTAATCCTGAA
>ML779999.1:28627-41367 GCA_009831015.1 Picea engelmannii
TATAAAGGCATTTTTGGAGCCTGTTCGGCCCGATGTTGTTAGTAGTGGCGCTACATGTTAATGTTTATGCCATTATTATAGTTCTTTGCATTTCAATAGATAAGAGAAACATAAGAACAAGATCACTGAGAAATACACATTCAGAAGAGACACGACATTTATCCTAGGAAACCCTCTAGGGGAAGAAAACCCAACAAAAACTTCCTTATCATAAATTGTCAATACAATGTTAAAGAGATAACTCAAACCAATACAGATAGTCCTCTACAAAAGATGCGCCCCTCTTCTCCCTCTCTCCAACTGGTAATTGCAACTTGCCTCATAAGAGAATGAGCATGTGAGTGTGTGATAAAGTGAGGCACTAGCCTCCCTATATATACAAGACTGACACGTGTGAAAGGGTTTCACTGGCAGGGCCGACCTCTCACTTTGGGTGGGTAAACCCACCTTTAATTTAATTCTAGGTCTCAATAATAACTGTTGGGGCTGACTTCTTATTCTACCTATTACAATTTTCCAATGACCAATCCGCAAAAGGGGATTAATCCTAATACAATTACCGACATGATTAATCCACAATGGAGATTAATCCTATGAATAAAATAGCAATAATAATAAGAATACTCTTTGCAGTTACATTATTTTAACACTCCCCCTTAACAAGAAGGGTATTCTTCAACAACATCAGGCGAGAGAGGTCTGCATCATTAGTGGCATCAGGAGGACAGTATCGTCAATATCATCTTGGAACATTGGCTGGAAAATTTACGAGTCATCGGAAGTTTTCTTCATCGACAGCATCATCATTCTCGAAAGAATTCCATCATCATCTGCATCAATATGTATCAATAAAATGATACCTCATCACAACACTAGGCTGGCATATCACAGTACTACACTGGCTCAATGTCACAGCTGATAAGCTGGTAGCTCAGTGTTAGTCACATCTTGCTTTACGTCTAACAACAAGGTCAGGAGCAAGGAATCATCTTGCTTTACGTCGAACAACTAGGTGAAAAGCAAGGAACACATCAACATCTCACTTTACATCTAACAACGAGGTCAGAAGCAAGGAATCATCTTGCTTTACGTCTAACAACTAGGTCAGAAGCAAGGAACATATCAACATCTCGCTTTACGTCTAACAATGAGGTCAGAAGCAAGGAATCATCTTACTTTACATCTAACAACTAGGTCAGAAGAAAGGAACACACAACATCATGCTTTACGTCTAACAACAAGGTCAGAAGCAATGACTCATCTTTCTTTACGTCTAACAGTGAGGTCAGAAGCAAGGATCACACAGCATCATGCTTTACGTCTAACAATGAGGTTAGAAGCAATGACTCATCTTGCTTTACGTCTAACAGCGAGGTTAGAAGCAAGGATCACACAACGTCATGCTTTAGGTCTAACAGCGAGGTCAGAAGCAATGACTCATCTTGTTTTACATCTAACAGTGAGGTCAGAAACAAGGATCACACAACGTAATGCTTTACGTCTATGTTAGCGATATTTCTTGTATAGGGGGGGATATAATGCAAATGAAGGGGTAAAACCCACTTGTCCAAAGTCTCGGGCGACAATGCGCCCGTGGTAAACAGCAAGCAAGACCGGGCGGTCAAGATTTGCGCGCCCAGATCGACGACGCGCAGCAAATTCCGGACCCCCCTTGCCTTTCGACCTTTAAGCAAGGGGGGGGGGGTCCGGAATCGGGGGCGCACCTCTTCGACGGCCCAAATGAGCGCGCCCAGATCAACGGCAATGAAGACCATTCCGGACCCCCCCCACCTTTCTACCTTTAAGCGGAGGGGGGGGGGGTCCGAAATCGAATAAGCAGCTTCCCGCGGCTGAGATTTCAGTGCTCAGATCAACAACGCCAAGGCAGCCACGCCCTTCTCAGTTGCCCTGTGTTTAACCAGTGTGGGACCTCCTCCTGCCATTTCATTCTCCCTTCCTCCTTTCCCCTGCTACCGCGTGTCATCCATTCACCCCTCCTCTTCGGTCTGCGCGACTTTCCCTTCTTCCCACCATCCGCTCATCGCCTGCCACGCGTCCCGTTCCTTTCCACATCAGTCTCTCACCCGAAGGCAAGATCTTTTCTCCCGTCTTCCCCCCATCTACCCAGGTGTCTTCCGCCGTGGATCATCCTCCGTCACCCCTCTCTGTCATCACTCACACTTCTCGCCACCCCCTTCTACGCGTTCCTCCGATGCCATCACTCTTACCATACACCATGTCCTCCACACTGGCCCTCAAGTCCGACCCTCAAGCTATTCAGTTGTTCCAGGTGTCAACGCGCGAAGTCTTCCCTATCCCGAGATACCGAGTTGGCCTAGCCGTCCTCAATCCCAAGAAGCAGTTATGGAAGCAATTGGTGGTGGTTAGATATCGCCTCTGCATTAATGGGAAAGGCACGGCCATGAATTTAAGGCACGTCGATTCTCCGCTGGAACTGCCAAACAATTAAGATTGCGTCTAACATAAGTTGCACGATCCTCCAGATGTTGACTGTCAGAAGCCATGCAGACGCAAAACCTTCAATGCACTTTCTTGGTTCCGCTGCTGTTGTTATTTGAGTATATGTAGGCATTTTTTCCATTTTTGTATCTATCGATGGTAGAGCTAAGCTCCCGACTGTAAAGTTTCAGCAAATACTCTGGTCTCCTGGTTATGCCCATGTGTTTGAGACTTCTTGGTTTATAACAAACAGTTTCCTTTCTTGTCCATCTTTGTTTCATCTTTTGCTGGAGGGTTCACAGTTGAAGGATTCACGTGGACTTAATAATCTTGTTGCGATAAAGGATTTGTTGTGACATATTTGTATTCTCTGGTATTTGTGTTTGAATATAAAAGGATTTTGTGTTCAAATACATTTCTCCTTCAGTCTATTACACGCCTGATGTATGTAATAGATCATTGCGCCCTTCTTGCGTAAGTCTTCCGCCTACTCACCCTTTAATACGACTCACTGTTTGGAGTTTATCAAGACCTCACTCTTTCATGCATGTCTGGTCTGGTTTCTGAAGTTGACGTGATGTTTTTCTGAGTTTACCTCCATTTGATCACCCTTTAAACAAATCGTGACATAAAACTGATGGGCTTCGGGCTCTGCTCCTGCTAGCAATCTAGGAGTGACTTCTGAACGCCAACATTTCTGGCGCCGTTGCCAAGGACAAAGCTGAATATTTTCCCCAGGATTGAACGACAAAGATCAACTGATTTCTGAAGGTGCATCAGATATTAGAACTAGAGGATTGCTATTGTGCACCTGGCGACTCCACTGTGACGACTCCGCTGGGGAGAACCCGTCCTATCAGCTGTGGCTTCGAGAGGCAGACACACGAGGTCTAATCCACACTTTTCTTTAGCCACACTAGAGGGAGACTTGGAAGCAGTACACAGAAAGGGAAAGAGCTCTGCAAAAGAAGTTTCAGTCGCCGAAAAAGGTAATACGCCATCCCCTTCTGTGAAAACTCCATTTTCTGACTTTCAGCTTCCTAGTCGTACTTCCTCTGAGGTTTCCTGTTTTCTGAACTTCGGGAGTGTTCCTGCTGAGTTTTCTCCACCTGGTCTAGTATCAGAAGGAGAGAGCCTTGTCACTCCCCTCTCACGAGGTTTCACCACTCCTCCTTTGATTACTGCTGCTGCACAGAGAAAAGCACCTGCATATTCGGGCCCTTTAGACTTTTCTCTGTTTTCCCCGTCCTCTCCTGTGAGAACCCCGTTTCCTACCTCGCATGTTCACACTCCTTCTTCTCCGATTTCTCCTCCACTCAACGTCCCTATGGCTGGTGCTAATCCCCCTCAGAACAGAATGGATGCCATAGTCGCCGCTAGATATGCTCCTTTGGTCTTGCCTCATCCTATGAACCCTCTCCCTGCTAGAGACTACTTGAAGTATATGCCTAAGTTCATAGGGGAGGGAGACATAACTGCTGAAGAGCACTTGGCTGCTTTTTACAGTTATGCAGATAACCTCAATATTGAGAATGAATATGTCTGGATGAGAGTCTTTGTTCAGAGTTTGGATGGTGAGGTTAGAAAGTGGTTTAGGGGGATGGCCCTTAGATCTATTGCTGGTATTGAAGCCCTGGATAATGTTTTCCTCAGACAGTGGGGGGATAGAAAAGATTACATATATTATATGATTGAGTTTGGGTCCCTGAAGAAGCAGGAAGGAGAGTCAGTCTCTGACTTTTCCAAAAGATTCAATAAGATGTATAACAAGATTCCTGCAGAAATAAAGCCTTCAGAAGCATCTGCTCAAATATCATATGCCAGTGCTTTTGACCCCGACTTCTGTCTCATGTTAAGAGAAAGAAGAGCCACTTCTTTAGCTCAGATGCAAGATGAAGCTATAGAGGTGGAATCCAACATGTTGGCTGCTGACAGACTAAGAAACAAGGCCAACACAGACAGAAGAAAAGGAAAATTAGAAGCCTCAACATCTGACTCCATCATTCCTGGCCCATCCTTGCCCCATCCTCAAGTAAGTGAGCTAGCCCAAGTAATAAACTTTCTTAAAGAGGAGGTGGAGAGATTGAAGGTGGAAAGGAGACAGATGTATAAGGGCCCTCAGAACACGGAGAACAGAGGAGGTTTCAGAAGGCCAAACAATTTTGCTCCTCCAACTATGCATAAAGAGAAGGAGAGAGATAGAGATGACCAAAGGGTTCAGGCCCCCTTTCAGAACAACCTTGTAGCTGATGAAGAGGAAGCAGAAGCAGATGAGCCTGAACCTAAAATTCACTCTCTAGAGGTCATTCCTCCTTTCCCACACCTAACTAAGTCAGCATATGAGGAATCTCTCATGAGCGGTCAGCTACATGAATTAAGCAGAGGAGACAAAGCTGGCGGTGGCTAAGGCAGGTATAACCTGATATCTGACAAGAGGGCAGCAACACTGGATGTTCCTGAGTCATCCACTAAAGTTGAAAAGCCTGCTGAAAAGATAGCTGACAACCATAGAGGTAAGAAGGCCCAACCTCCCTCCCCTTTTATTCAAAGTCATGCTCCTGAAATTAGAGAAATACCAAAGCTTACATCTTCCTTTAATTTTGAGCATGAGATTCAAAAGATTAGAATCCCTGTGCCCCTCACTGAGTTAATTAAACATGGGGAATTCAAAAAACGCTTCTCCGACCTGTTGAAATCTGAAGCCTCCAGCCCTTCCACAGACTTCATAAGCCTCCAAGATGAAAGGCCTGCAATGGTCCTAGGTTCCATGGTAGAAGACAGAGATGATTCATCCCCTCCCTTCTACACCTCCCTGAACATACATGACAAAGTGCTGCATAATTTCTTAATGGATTCAGGAGCCTCCCACAACCTCATGCCTAAAGCCGTCATGGAAGAACTAGGATTAGAAGTCACCAGATCCTATCATGACCTCTATTCCTTTGACTCCAGGAGGGTACAATGTTTGGGAGTCATCAAGGACCTAGCGGTTTCCCTGTTTCAGCTGCCCATGAAAAGTATGGTCATGGATATAGTGGTAGCTGATGTTCCCCCCAAGTTTGGCATGTTGTTGTCAAGATATTGGATTAAGAGACTTGGAGGAACGCTGCAGATGGACCTCACGTATGCCACCATTCCAGTCTTTGGGGGGGAACATAGGAGATTATACAGAGAAGCCCAGCTAGCCTACATAGTCAGTGATGAAGAAAACCCCACTAATCATCCCATCTATGCCTTAGACACTGACTTAGGATCTAGCCTATTGCAGTTCACTGATGAACCTAAGACCCCTTTACAGATCATAAAGCAACTCAGTCTTAATCAGGGGATGCCTCCTCCAACCACATCTGTTTGGAAGATGTTCTTTGATGGAGCCTCTTCCAGTATAGGTGCAGGCGCCGGGGTAGTATTCAAATCCCCTTCCCAGGAGACCATATCACTGTCATACAAGATGGAATTTGAAGTCACCAACAATGTGGCAGAATATGAAGCTCTGGTTCTGGGATTAAGGGCTGCAAAAGAAATGGGAATCGGGGAGATGGTTGTGTTCGGGGATGCAGAATTAATCGTCCAGCAGGTCAAAAATGTATATCATACCAAGCATCCTCGCCTCGAGAATTATAGAAATGAGGTATGGGACCTTATTGACAGTTTCTTCCTGGCTTTTAACATATCTCTTATTCCAAGGGAAGAAAATGCTCCAGCTGACTTTCAAGCTTTCTCGGCCAGTTTGTTCGAAGCTCCTGCGCTGCCAAATGAAAGATCAGAGGTGGAAATAATATACAGGCCCTCTGTGCCGGACAATGTTAAACATTGGAAGGTGTTTGAAGACGATCAGGAGATTGAGAAATTCCTCCAATCCATCGATGACTTCTCTGCATTACATATAGATGAAGATCCTGACGAGGAACCCGATCACCACCTTGGGGAGTTGTTGAATGCAGTTGCTGATCGTCAGATTATTCAACTGCCGAGCAATCATATACCAAGGGGATTGATCCCATTAGAAATATTGTTCGATGGGAACGATGTGGCGATGAAGGGCAGGATTTCAGGCGATGATGCTGATACGACTGAGTGCAACATAGGCACACCAGAGTAGCCCAAATTGGTCAAGCTGTCAAAGGACCTGACTGAGGAGCAGAGGACTGGGTATACTGATTTGCTGAGGGAGTTTGCTGACGTGTTCGCATGGACCTACGAAGACCTCAAGACATATGACACGTCAGTCATCGAGCATAAGATCCCACTGAAAGAGGAGGCTAGACCTTTCAGGCAGAAGCTAAGACAGATAAATCATACGCTGCTACCTGTCATGGAGAGGGAGGTGAAAAAGTTGTTGGACGCCCAAATCATAGTCCCCTTGAGATACTCTAGCTGGGTAGCCAATTTGGTCCCAGTAAGAAAGAAGAGAGGAGAAATCAGACTCTGTGTCGATTTCAGGAACTTGAACAGGAGTTCAAGGAAGGACAATTACCCCCTACCCAACATGGAACATATATTGCAGAGGGTCACTTGTGCATCTAGGATATCTATGATTGATGGCTTTTTCGGCTATAATCAGATATCGGTCACGCCTGAATATAGAGAAAAGACAACCTTCACCATGCCTTGGGGCACATTCATGTATGCTAAAATGCCATTTGGGCTGATGAATGCAGGAGCAACGTTTCAGCGAGCCATGGATATAGCCTTCATAGGAGAACAAGATAAGTTCATGGTAATTTATTTAGATGATATAACAGTCTTCTCCAAGACTGATATTGAACACCACTCCCACTTGAAGAGGGTTTTCCTGAAGTGCCGCAAGTTTGGCCTTTCCCTGAATCCCAAGAAATCATTGTTCGCTATGCAAGAGGGGAAGCTGTTAGGCCATATAGTCTCAGCAGAAGGAGTGAGAGTTGATCCTGACAGGGTGGAGGCAATCCAGGCCCTGCCACTTCCCAGATCCAAAAAGGAGGTCCAAGCATTTTTGGGACGGATTAATTTCCTAAGGAGGTTTGTTTCAAATTTTGCTGAATTGGTGAAACATATCACAGCCATGCTCAGGAAGGGCCATGAAATAAAATGGACTGTTGAGCCCAGGAAGTCTTTTGACCAAATAAAGAAAGCATTGACTGAGACTCCTGTGTTGATCAGTCCAGATTATTCTAAATATTTTATGATATTTTCTTATGCTTCTTCTGATACAGTAGCAGCGGTTCTGTTGCAGAAGAACGATCAAGGGCAAGAGCAGCCCATTGCCTTCTTCAGCAAGGCACTGAGAGATGCAGAGCTCCAATACGAAATCATGGAGAAGCAGGCTTATGCCTTGGTGAAAGCTATTAAGGCTTTCAGGGTCTATGTCTTACACTCAAAAGTCATTGCATATGTCCCTTCAACCTCTGTGAAGGACATCCTTATACAACCTGACATAGATGGAAAAAGGGGTAAATGGATCGCCAAGATCCTAGAATTTGACCTGGAAATTAAGACCACCAAGCTTATAAAGGGGCAGGGTTTGGCCAAGCTCCTCGCCGAATCCAATTATAAAGCCTTGGAAATCAATCTGATCAATGAGCAGCCTGAACCATCCAACAGAGATTTCCAAAGCATTGTGCCACTATCAGCATGCCCCTGGTACAAAGATATCTTGTATTTCCTGCAGGAGTTGAGACCCCCTGATGGGATGGAAAAAAGCAAGGCAAGGGCTTTGAAGCTCAAAGATGTCAGGAATTGCCTTATTGATCAAGCTTTGTATTGGAAAGACCCCCAGGGGATATTACTAGTATGTCTGGACCAGCAGCAGGCCCAGAAGATTATGAATGATTTTCATAGCGGTCTCTGTGGAGGCCATTATTTTTGGAAGACCACAGCTCACAAGATCCTCCGAGCTGGGTACTACTGGCCCACCTTATTTCCAGATGTCTGCAGGGAAGTTAGAGCTTGCATCAAATGTCAGAAATTATCAGGAAATCAGTAGCTCAAATCCCTGCCATTGAAGCCGGTAGTGGTCTCAACACCCTTTCAACAGTGGGGATTGGACTTCATCAGGGAAATTCATCCTCCCTCAAGTGGTCAGCACCGATGGATTTTGACAGCAACCGACTACTTCACTAAATGGATAGAAGTTGTCCCTACCAAAAGCACTTCCCACAAAGTGATCATCAGCTTCCTGGAAGACATCATAACTAGGTTCGGCTACCCTAGCAAAATTGTAACTGAAAAAGCTTCTCCATTTCGATCTGAGCCCCTGATCAAATTCTGTGAACAATTTGGGATTTCACTGATTCACTCCACTCCCTACTATCGTCAGGGAAATGGACTGGCAGAGTCCTCTAATAAAAGCCTAATCAAGCTTATCAAAAGGCTATTAGAGGACAATAAAAGGGCCTGGGACTCAAAGCTCAAATTTGCACTTTGGGCCGATCGAGTAACAACAAAGAAATCCCTGGGTCTCTCACCCTTCCAGCTTGTGTATGGGATTGGGGCCGTCTTCCCCACTCATCTTTCCTTGCCTGTGGCAAATCTCCTCCAGGACTATGAGGGGGAACCTAACCATGTGCTCAGAAGAATTCATCAGATGGTGGAGGTGCAGCAGATCAGAGAACAGGTCCTAGACAGAGCTTACAACCGCCAGCTGAAGATCAAACAGGGTTTTGATAGGAAAAGCAAGAAGAAAGAGTTTGAGCAGGGTGATCTGGTGCTCAAGTGGGATGAACCCAGGCAGGAAAAGGGCAAACACAGTAAATTTGATGCCCTCTGGTTCGGGCCTTTCAAGATCCTTGAAGCATTTTCTAACAACACTTACAGGTTGCAGGATTTGGAAGGCAATGAAGTCTTTGGCAGCCCAGTCAATGGGCATTTCATGAAAAAATGTTTTATGTGAGCCGCAGTCGGCTCGTTTCATTTCTGTTTTGTAAATATTGTTTTTGTTTTTGTTCTGATTTTCGGACTAATAAATGACTCCATAGCCCAACAACAAAGGCACTAAGTCTGCAAAAGTGTTCTTAGAGCATCACAAGGACGACTCTATCCCCCATGGAGCCAAATGTTAGCGATATTTCTTGTATAGGGGGCGATATAATGCAAATGAAGGGGTAAAACCCACTTGTCCAAAGTTTCGGGCGACAATGCGCCCGTGGTAAACAGCAAGTAAGACCGGGCGGTCCAGATTTGCGCGCCCAGATCGACCGCGCGCAGCAAATTCCAAACCCCCCTTGCCTTTCGACCTTTAAGCGAGGGGGGGCGGGGTCCGGAATCGGGGGCGCACCTCTTCGACGGCCCAGATGAGCACGCCGAGATCAACGGAAATGAATACCATTCCAGACCCCCCCCCGCCTTTCTACCTTTAAGCGGAGGGGGGGGGTCCGGAATCGAATAAGCAGCTTCCCGCGGCTGAGATTTCAGTGCTCAGATCAACGACGCCAAGGCAGCCACGTCCTTCTCAGTTTCCCTGTGTTTAACCAGTGTGGGACCTCCTCCTGCCATTTCATTCTTCCTTCCTCCTTTCCCCTGCTGTCGCGTGTCATCCATTCACCCCTCCTCTTCGGTCTGCACGGCTTTCCCTTCTTCCCACCATCCGCTCATCGCCTTCCACGCGTCCCGTTCCTTTCCACATCAGTCTCTCACCCGAAGGAGAGATCTTTTCTCCCGTCTTCCCCCCATCTACCCAGGTGTCTTCCACTGTGGATCATCCTCCGTCAACCCTCTCTGTCATCACTCACACTTCTCGCCACCCCCTTCTACGCGTTCCTCCGATGCCATCACTCTTACCATACACCATGTCCTCCACGCTGGCCCTCAGGTCCAACCCTCAAGCTATTCATTTGTTCCAGGTGTCAGCGCGTGAAGTCTTCTCTATCCCGAGATACCAAGTTGGCCTAGCCATCCTCAATCCCAAGAAGCAGTTATGGAAGCAGTTGGTGGTGGTTAGATATCGCCTCCGCATTAATGGGAAAGGCACGGCCATGAATTTAAGGCACGTCTATTCACCGTTAGAACTGCCAAACAATTAAGATTGCGTCTAACATAAGTTGCACGATCCTCCAGATGTTGACTGTCAGAAGCCATGCAGACGCAAAACCTTCAATGCACTTTCTTGGTTCCGCTGCTGTTGTTATTTGAGTATATGTAGGCATTTTTTCCATTTTTGTATCTATCGATGGTAGAGCTAAGCTCCCGACTGTAAAGTTTCAGCAAATACTCTGGTCTCCTGGTTATGCCCCTGTGTTTGAGACTTCTTGGTTTATAAAAAACAGTTTCCTTTCTTGTCCATCTTTGTTTCATCTTTTGTTGGAGGGTTCACAGTTGAAGGATTCACGTGGACTTAATAATCTTGTTGCGATAAAGGATTTGTTGTGACATATTTGTATTCTCTGGTATTTGTGTTTGAATATAAAAGGATTTTGTGTTCGAATACATTTCGCCTTCAATCTGTTACACGCCTGATGTCTGTAATAGATCATTGTGCCCTTCTTGCGTAAGTCTTCCACCTACTCACCCTTTAATACGACTCACTGTTTGGAGTTTATTAAGACCTCACTCTTTCATGCATGCCTGTTCTGGTTTCTGAAGTTGACGCGATGTTGTTCCGAGTTTACCTCCATTTGATCACCCTTTAAACAAATCATGACATAAAACTGATGGGCTTCGGGCTCTGCTGGTGCTAGCAATCCAGGAGTGACTTCCGAACGCCAACAGTCTAACAGCGAGGTCAGAAGCAATGACTCATCTTGCTTTGCATCTAACAGCTAGGTCAGAAGCAAGGAATGTATATATATACTCCCCCTTTCAGGGAGGGTCCTTTTGGACTATACCAAACTTATCTCAAAAGTGTTCAAACTTTACATGAGATAGAGGTTTGGTCATCACATCAACAACCTATTCATCCATGCTAATGTACTGGAGCTTCAAGGCTCCTCTCTGTACCATGTCGTAGATGAAATGATAGTGGATCTCTATGTGCTTTGACCTGTCATGGAATACAAAATTCTCTGTCATCTTTATGCAGCTCTGGTTGTCACATAGAATCACAGTTGCTCTCATCTTCAAGTCAAATAGGCCAGTCAACAACTTTCGAAGCCATATAGCTTCGCAACTAGCAGAACATGCGGCAATTTACTCTGCTTCCACTGTGTTGAGAGCAATACTGGATTGCTTTCTACTATGCCACGAGATCGTGGCTGATCCCAAACTGAAACAACATCCGAAAGTGATTTTTCTGTCAGCAATGCTTCCTGCCCAATCTGCATCATTGTATCCACTCAATGTGAAGTCATGATCTCCATCATAGCTAAGACCATAATCCATTGTACCTTTAAGGTACCTCATCACATGTTTTGCAACCACTAGGTGAACACGTCTGGGCTCTACCAGAAACTGAATCAAGGTGTTCACTGCAAAACAAATGTCTGGTCTGGTGTTTGTCAGGTACATCAGTGATCCAATAATCTGTCTATATAGTGTGGCATCTATCAAGTCTAACGAAGTGTCGACCAACAACTTTAGCTTCATTTCAATGGGTGTATTCATGGACTTACATTTTAGCATGTCGAATCTCTTTAAGATTTCGACTGTGTACTTCCCTTGGTTAAGGAAGATCCTTTTTGGACTCTGCCATACCTCAAGACCTAAGAAATAATGCATTAGGCCAAGGTATTTCATTTCAAATTCTACGGCAAGTCTCTTTTTACATTCAGTGATGAGTTTTTCTTCTCCAGTTAAGAATAAGTCATCCACATACAGTAGTAGTGTTAATGTTTATGCCATTATTATAGTTCTTTGCATTTCAATAGATAAGAGCATAATAAGAACAATATCACTGAGAAATACACATTCACAAGAGACACAACATTTATCCTGGGAAACCCTCTAGGGGAAGAAAACCCAGCAAAAACTTCCTTATCATAAATAGCTTATACAATGTTCAAGTGATAACTCAAACCAATACAGAAAGTCCTCCCCAAGAGATGCGCCACCCTTCTCCTCCTCTCTCTGGTAATTGCAGCTTGCCTCAGAAGAGAAATGAGCAAGTGAGTTGTGTGTTTGAAGTGAGGTGCTAGCCTCTTATTTATATCAAACTGGCACGTGTGAAAGGTCACAACTGGTAGGGCCGACCTCTCATTCTGGGTGGGTAAACCCACCTTTAATTAATTTTGGGTCTTCCATTATAACTGTTGGGACCGACTTCTTATTATGTCCTTTGTAATTGTCCGATGACCAATCCGCAAAAGGGGATTTGGTCCTTATACAATTACCGACATGATTAATCCTCAATGGGGATTAATCCAATAACAATA
>ML779999.1:188236-200307 GCA_009831015.1 Picea engelmannii
TGGGGAGGTATGATCCAAAGTTCATCATATATTTTGGTACTTTCTCGATAGAAAAAATGGCTCTATTGGCTTGTTGAGCCCATTTTAGGGGGAGTTCCTGCTTTAGTGATTGTCTAAAACCTTCAAATCTTGTTTGAGGCATCGAACGATGTTTTTGCATTCAAAACTTTATGAAAAAAATTCTAGCCTCTCGATACATTCTACACATTGAGATCTTTCCAAAGGTGAGAAAATCACCTAAACCAAAGTTAATATCATGAAGTTATGACTCCTGTAAGTTTCCATGTCCTATTGACCACCGTGATACCAAGTGCATGCCACATCAACTCCCATTACTCACACATGTGGAGCTAGTCATGTGTGGACCTTCAAAAATATATAGAGGGTCCAAAACCCTAACCCCAATAAGAATTTAATGCATTCATAAAACCTAACCTAACTTAAACTTAGACGATCATTAGGCCATGTTAAATATTGGGCCACTATGAAAGGAAGGGGTTCCATTCTTACTATATTGTTTATTATTTCATAGTTGAGCAAAGCATCTAGGTGTGGGATTTTGAAGCAAAATAAAGGAAGTAGAGGATCCTATAGAAGCCACATGCCACAATGTCCATGGAAAATATATGGTGAGTGCACTTTCTTTATATATGCATTTCATAACCGAGAAGAAAAGAGCAAAGCACGAGCCTCACCTTCTAGCTAGGTTTTTCCCTGGGTACATTCGGTGTTTAATGTGTGGATGGTGTGTTATTTGCTTAACTTATTTCATTTTGTTTTTCTTTTATTTCATTATTTCATGCATTGAGCTAGTAATATTATATATGAAATCTAAAGTAAAACACTACATAATAAGAGATTGTAAATATTGTAAGATCTATTTTGATGAATTGTTCCAATGGAATATACACAATAGTTTATAGATCAAGATCACTCATCGCACAAACCACTAAACACTTGTTGTCTGATCCATTAAACAGTTGAATTTAACCGCTTGATATCAACTATTTGCATGAGAATGGATGGGTCTTCTAACTAATGGATAAGGTTAGGTTTATTTGCCTCTCAAGAATAAGTTTCTCCAACCACCAGATAAGGTTCACTATGTCAAATGTTGCTCCACTAAACAATAGATCTTCAGCATATGTTTATCTTCTATTTTTTTTCAACCAAGCTCTAAATGAATCTATCCAAGGTCATCTAACCAACCATTTTATTTATCCTCACAAGTTCATGTCTTATCCCTCATCCATGATAATCCATCATCTCTTTTGTTTGATCGCCCAAGCATCCATCCACTTCTTGTCACACCTCTACGTATACAACCAACCCCCAAATCTATCTACAAGGGTGGATAGTTTCCTCATGCAATCCACTCAAGAAAATATGAGCAAACCACTAGAGAAAGTTCCAACTTGTCCCATTATCCTTCAGCGAGTCCTTCAATCTTTTGGGCTAGTCTTGTCAACTTGTATGATAATCCATGAGGCACCCTTCCACATCCTACCAAGTTGTACTAGTCTATCAATCTTAGGTGAGAGGCACTTCAACTTAAACCTTACAGGTTGTGTATCATAACTTCCCAAGTAGAACTCTTTAATTTAATTTCTTTAGAGCTCATGTTCCCAACTAAAATTGATAACTTGGTTGACGTTGGTGGTTTCTTGTTTTTGAATCTCCAAACAAAGTTATAAATTGTTGAGGATTACTCAATGACCAATTGGTAAAATCGATGTTGGCGCATGAGAGGTACAATTCAAATAATTCTCTCTCATGTTAAAGTGAGATTTGTATTGTGTGAATACGGAGTTGGTGTTCTTAGCTCCCCATTGATTAATCAATAAACATTTACACATACACAAAAAGTTATAAATTGATTAATTTACAACCTTGTGAATTGGACTTGAAATTTTGAGTTGATTATTATTGTCACTTCGATGTGGCTTTTAACAACTATTTTGTATCCACCCTCATGAGGGCGGGGGTGAGGATGTGGGTGGATTGTAGGGGTGGGAATATAAGTATTTTATCTATTGAAAATTTCCTTCACATTGAGGTAACTTTGATAGAGTGGGAATTGCCTCATGAAGAATTGGTAAAGTCTGTATTGTTGCATGGGAGATGTGTAAGGTTTAAATATGGTTCCTTGTGTAAAAGTGGGTATTTGTACCATGTTAATGTGGAGATGAGATTCATATCTCCCCACTAACTAGTAAAAATTATATATATATATATATATATATAGAGAGAGAGAGAGAGAGAGAGAGCACACTAACTTCAACTACTAAATCTAACCAATTAATTATTCGTTTCTAAGTAATATATTTCTAGGAAAACCTCTTGAGCCCTTCTCCTCACTCTAAGGATGGTACCAAGGGTAAACCCTAGATTCTTTAGGGAACAAGACCAAATCAACAACTCATGAATAAATCATATATAGCTCATCAACAATAAGCTCACTAAGAGAAAACATGTCACAAAGTGGAATTTGAACCTAGATGAGGAGGGTAACAACTTTTCCACACAACTAGTTGAGCTATACACAACTGACAACCAATTACGTGCCTTACCTTATCTATGTTTTTTTATTAAACCACATTCATCTCAACACAAATTTTCAATGGCATGTTGCATTCCTCCTCACTATCTCGGTAAGTGAACGAGTCTCACTTTTTGGAGAATCAACAAGTATATGCAATGAGTGTTATACAATTAACTTGTGTGAAACAAGGGTACGCTGCTATGTAGCTATTCCTTGCCTCCACTTTGATTTTATATGTATTGTGTCATTTATTTGCAAGTAGAGATGAAATATTGTGTAATTAACTTCAATTAGTGTTGGATATCAAATCCAACAAACACACTTTTCTGTGAATTCAACATCCATGTTTTTTCTATTATAGTTCTTGTTATCAAGTGCATAATTATACTCAAGTGGGATTGCTTCACCTACACATGATAAACCTAGTTACAAACAATTAGATAATATTAATGTACTTTTTAGCAATTATATATATATATATATATATATATATATATATATATATATATATATATAACATCCATTTCCAAAGATGATACCAATTCATTTTCAAAGTCGATATCATTCAAGTCAACTAAATTTTACTCAAGTGGGATGATCAAAATGGACCCAGAAAGGCTCAAAAATAAAAGTTTTTGAATGCTCAAGAAAATGACATGATCCCGAAGTGCTCGTCCCAAGCTTTCAGGCGGCACAAATGGACCGAAAATCCGAGTCTGTATGTGAAAGTTATGTTGTTCTAAAGCTCTGCACAAACAGGGAAAAAAAAGTCACACTGATCAAAGGGTGACGTGGCACATTCTGGACATGATATGTGGCAAAGTTTATAAAGGAAACATGACACAACCTGATCCTGACACATGGAAGTTGAGAAAATTGACGAGTCACTGGCGATAACATCGACATATGGCACATGGTGAATAGACGATTTCAACTAATTACAAAGTGACACATCACAACTTGATCCAAGTCAAAAAAAAATGATTACTTTGCAAAAATCAAACTCGTGAACTCGTACAACACCAACAACTACCCACATGCTCTAGCCAACTTAGCGCACAATGTCGCATGTGAGAGTCATCCCCAAAATAATTACACCGAAGGCGTTCTTTAAGGGACAGTTCTCCTCAGGGTTTCGTCGTCTGTCAATACCCAGTTGTAACATGCCACGTTTTCTTTCTAATCTGCCAGTTGTGATATGTAAATCCACCGCCTTAGTGCCCTGTTCCTACCTTCAAATTTCACCCACGCTCCCCTGCACTGGACAATGATTTCATAGCTTTGATCGAGCAATGGATAAGAAGGCTGCGAAGAAGCCTTGCAAAATGAAGCACTTGCAGGTAAAATCTTCTTCTCTACTTTGGACATAATATGAGAATTAGAGCTGCCAAAAGATACTTGCAGGTAATTTCTTCTCTGCTTTGGACATAATATCAAGACATTGAATCTGGTACTTACCAAACCATCAACCAATGAAATCCCTACTACTCCACTCTGGTATGCATCTGTCATTTGACTACATTTTTATTATGTTTTTCCCTTTTCATTGTTTATATTTACTCAAATCAAATCAAATCTCTCCATTTTTAGTCCAATCCATGCCATATACGATAAACCAAACAGATTCCCATCCTCTTAAAATCGAATATTTCCTCCCAGTTAACCTCTTTTCCAAGCCGCTTACTTTCATAGAGAATCGACGTAAATGGATCGGCCTTGGAAGATACTTGGTCTTGTATAGCGAATTAGCTTGGCAAATAATCCTATTGATTAATCTCTCTGCAGTGTGGTTCTCTGTCTCTTGAAGCTTTGTGTATCCCTTCCGCCATTGAACAATCCTGGCGTTCTTCATCATCAAATCTATTCAGAGAAATGCCCAAACAGTGTTGGAAACCGAAACCCCAAACTAATATTATGGCTGAAGACCCTGGGATTTATATAAATAAATTTGGTGGGATTTATATAAATAAATTTGGTCGTTGTTCCCTGTGTTTGAAAGTATTATCACGGTTGATAGAGAAATTATTCTAGGCCAGTGTGCGAGCCAATAGCAGTTGGATCTATACTACAATGACGGTTTTTTATCTCAATATTGTACTTCACTCAGAATTGAACAAAAGTGAACCTTTGTTAACCAACAGAACCAATACATTGGGATCAGTCACATTTCCTTCATTTCTGTTTGATTCTACGAGAATCAGTAGGTGTTTGAGGTCAGAGATATGATGGCGTGAGATGGGCTCACATGTCGCTGGAAATGAGCGAGTTCATGGGTGCTCATCGCGTCGGGAGTTCACTAAATGCTCATGGGAGTCCACGAGCTGATATTTTTATCTCAATCTCAATCTTATATTTCTTCACTTTGTCTAGCTGCCAAAATGTTCAAAAATAGATTACACATAGAAGAATTCTTCACCCCTGCCTGTTTATGACACTGCAAACAATGGAAAATACCATCTTCCCCAATTCAAAGTGTAGTGTGACAGTGTATCGTTCAATATATGATTCACTTATAGGATTTAAATACAAGGAGGATGCAGAGAACGCTACATCTCAGGGAGTAATTGAAGATTAGATCTCTAGTTTGAATTAGGTTTGACTTCTATTTAAATGTTCAAATATTTTGTATGATTGGAAAATGTTGTATCCATTTGTATGATTTCCTTTTATATTTCTCCGAAACACATTGCAACAGAAGGAAAGCAACACTACCAACCAATCCATTTAGATCAATAAAGTAGGCCAAAGATTTTTCAGAAACAAAATAGTCACAAGCCAATGGAAACAAACAGCCTAAGACAACTGAAAACAGGGGAGTTGGGAATCAATGGGATTAGAGCAGTCTAAGACAATTGAAAATAGGGAAAGCTTGGAATCAGACAATGTAAAAGTGCACTGGTTGGTCATGTTACCATAAGCCGCACCTGAGGGGGCTGTTTCAGAGAGAACAAATTCTGAAACTGAAACTACCCTAGAAACCCATTTCTGACATCTATTTCCCTTTCCTGAATGGATGGGAAACATGTTTCTTAAGAAACAGCCAGTGATTTGGCTGGTCATTGGCATACTACAGGGGCGTGGTGACTTTTAGGTATAAGTTTACCAATATTGTGCACATAAAGGATCTCCACAATTTTTCATAATGTATCGTGCAACATTAATGTATCATTTAATGACAGAATAGTCACTCCATTTTTTAAAAATGAATCAGGGTTTTTGGGTATCGATGTCCTAATTCTTGGCAGGATGCATTGAGAGCATGTTGATGTAAACATGGACAGATAATAAGAAAAAATGTAATAGGGTTTTAGGGTTTTTAGGTATGGATGTCTTAATTTTTGGCAAGGTGCATTGGGAGCATCTTGCTGTAAACATGGAGAGATAATAAGAACCTCACTCCTAGCAGAGGGGGGGCTGTAGTAACTCATAGGTTGGCACATGTTTAGCCATCTGGTGGTCATAAAGGAAATCCACATGTTTTTCATATTCTAATGCAAAATTAATAATATCTATTAAGTGGAATGCTTTGTTCTTTATAAAAATAAGTGGAATGCTTTGTTCTTTATAAAAATAAGAGAGGAATATTCAGCTTTATGCGTTTCTTACATACAGTTATCTAAATTTCAGTTATCCGGCAACCAAGTAAGTTTTAACCAAGTAAATTCTCCCCAAATTATAACATTGAAATTATGCGTGTGGATTGATGCTCTTTGCAAGGAATGGTGTGGATTGATGCTCTTTGCGAGTTAAAGAAAGGATTAAAATATATCAATGTATTCATTGTAGTCTTTCTGAACATAATTAAGCATATATGTTTCAATATAAAGTTGAGAGTTGTATTTTTTACTATAAAGGATAGTTAAGCACATAGCCTCCAATTAAAGGCGAGAGAGGGTGAGAGTTAAAGTCTTTATCATAAAAGATGGTGTACTGTTAGTATTATTTTCATATTTAAATTATAATATATAGATTTTTTAAATAATTAAAAATTGAAAATATAATACATTTTAGTTCTTAAAATATTTCAAATTTTACTTTTATTTTTTGAACTCTCCACGAGAGCATATTATATTTAGAAATTTTACTTGTGATGGGTTTATGATATGGATATTTATATTGGCTCACAAATATTAAGTTAGAGAAACTTGATGTTTCACTATTTTATGAACAAACACTTAATTATGATTAAATATTTCATTAAGAAGAAAACAATAATTTTGATTGCAAGTTAATGTGGATTGTAAGTTTTTCTCAAACATGTGATAATCTTTTTGGGGATGCACTGCAATGCAAAATTAATAATATCTAAAACAATTTAGTGGTGTCCATAAAAGACATTTTTCATGCTCTATAATGTAAACTCTACTCATTTTTCATATTATGTAATACAAAATTAATAATATCTGAAACAATTGATATGTGTTTTTCTGTTTCCTATTTCATGTTAAAGAAAATGTCAATCCACATTATAGAATCATCGGTTGGTCATTGTATATTACATTAGCATTGTCAATTGGGTCTAGCCCTTTGGTTGTGGGATGGAGTGTTATCCTCCATACTCAAGTTCTATTCATGTAGCTCACTATGAGTATATTGTTGTAATGATTTTGAGCCTCCATTGTTCATGTAATTGTACCCTAAATAATTTAGGGTTTACCCTAGGTGCCATCCTCTAAATGAGGGGAAGTACTTGGGAGTTTTCCGTGGACGATATATCCTTGAAAACAAAAATTACATTAGCATAGATCATCTGAATCCCAAATGTTTCACTTCATAATATATTAGCATAAATCATCTAAATTTCGATTTATTAATTCATCTTATTTTTTCAAAATGCTTACCGCCTTGAGAGACACTATAGAGAGAGCTACCCCACTAGATCAATCTAATTGTCTCATCAAGAGTTTAATCCTTGTAAGATTGAGGCAGTCCACTTAAGAAGCATTGTATTTTTTCCTTCTCATCCCCGATATATTAACATATCTTGGTATATCCAAGAGTTTATTTGCATACTCATCCATAGTCATTTGTCTCGGCTTTAGTTTATGATGGAATTATTTGATCTTGCCATCAAAGTACTTATATGAAAGATATTTTCGTTGAAAGTGTTTTTCGCACTGCTTCTAAGTGATTTTCCTCTCATTGATCTTCTTCTTCACTTTTCTGAGATGTTCCCACCACGTAGATGCTCTTCCATTCATATTATAGATGTGTACTTTGGCCTTCATATTTCCTGTGTATTTATGTACTTGAAAGTACTTTTTTAACCCAAGAAGCCAAGTCTCATCTTCTTTACCAGATTTCACCTCACCATTAAAGGTAGGTGGTTTTACTTTCTTGAATTATCCTTGCAAATAATCTCTAGGATGTCTCTTCGTCCTTTTCCTATGCGAAGAAGACTTCGAATTGTTACCATTTGAATCTTGAGGGGCAGTGGTCAGATCCCACCACTGGAGATTTGATCTTTGGTATTTTGAGACCTATTTTAGTCTCTTATCAACCTTACTTGAGACTTCTATTTGATGCATTTGGCTTTGAATTTTTGTTAAACTCTGCAATAGGGAATTATTTAATTGATTTTATTCTTCGTAATATTTTATTATCTTTTCATTATTTACACTACAACTCTAAGGTTTTGCTCTCAAACTTATCATGGTTTATGCCATGTCTAGAGGGGTTTCAAAAGTTCTCTTTCCATTATACTTAGAGTTTATGCCAAGTCCGGAGGGGTTTCAAAAGTTCTCCTTCCATTATACTCAATCTCCATTTCTTTTATTTGCAGGTTCTTGCTTATGGTATTTGTTTCATATCCTTGAAAAATTTGTACATCTTCCATAACAACAATTTTTCAACTCCGCAAGACCAACTTTTTGCAATTTTGATTGGGCAATAATCACCATGGAAAAATATAATTTGTTAGTTAGAAAATGATGCTAAATATACTTTTCTATCAATCCCATAATTGTACTTTGTCAAGGTTTTGACTTTGATACCAATTATAATGTAGTGTAATATCATTTTATTTAAACATCCTATATAAATATAATTATAAATATTTTTAATAAAAATAATTTCATTTAAATAATGTTTAAATAAATATTGTTATAATATTGTTTACATATGGTTAAGATAAAACATATTGTAGAGTAGAAAAATGTTAGTTGCATCTAACATTCACTACAAAAGTATATGCATAAATATATACATTTATAGCATAAGTTTATTTACATCTAATAGTCATTTTGCAACAACAATTATTTTTCCTATAAAACTTAGTGAATTAATGAAAGTATATGCATTGATATATACATTTATAGTATAAGTTTATTAGATGTTTATTTACATCTAATAGTAGTTTTGCAACAACAACTAATTTTCTTATAAGACATAGGGAATTAATGAGTTTGTATATTTTAAATGTGGAAAATAATTGTTAGACTTTTGATTTTCATATAAGACATAGGGAATTAATGAATTTGTATATTTTAAATGTGGAAAATAATTGTTGGACTTTTGTATCAAGTGGCAAGGTTTATATATGTTTGAGTTGTATAACGATATTCTTCAAACATTTATATATTTCAAATTTTCCTACTAAATTCAAACCATTTTGAATATTGAATTTTTAATTTTCTTTTTATTTAAATATTAATTAGAACACATTTTATTAAGCTAAAATACAAGCATATAAATTTACAACCATTTTGAATATTGAATTTTTAATTTTCTTTTTTTTTTAAATGTTAATTAGAACACAATTTATTAAACTAAAATGCAATCATATAAATTTACAACTTATTTGATGTAGCACTCTAAAAAATGGGATGTGACTTTTTTAGCTATAGTTTTCCATGAAAAAAATATGTCACTAAATAAGTTACTTATTCCAAATGTTCCAATTGCAAAATTTTCAAATGACTTAGTTGCTCAATAAAAATTTATAAACTTACACATGTTAAAAGTTTGAAAAATGGAATTCCAAAATCTTTGGTTTTTAAATTCCCAAAACATTGAAAACTTCATAACATACTTGTTATCGTGGTATTAGGGATACGAGAATTGCTTATTGAGCTTATCTACAAACAAGAGGTATTTTTAAATCAAATGATTCCATAATATTTATGGATGATTGGTGTATTTTCTTATGGATTATATATAATTTAGCCAATTTATGTTCATCTTAATCCTGGATTTATCAGACGTCGAGAGGGATCAAATTTCTTGAGATGCAAACCTTTTTTAAAGTGTAAAACTTGAGGAAAGGTTTACACTAATAAAGAAAAGTGCCTCTCTTATGGAAGACATGAATTCATTAGCAAAATTTGTTAAAGAGTTTAAACAACGACCCCATGTGAAAGAAGGGATAGAGGATTCGATGAAAAAAACAATGTAGCTTAGAGGATTAGAGCACATGGATATGAATCACAGTGTCGGGGGTTCAAATCCCTCCTTGCCCACCCCAAAAGGGGACAAAATGGAGGTCCTTTTGGGGGTAGGGAGATTATGATTGGGATAGTGGATGCACAGTTATGGAACTTAGTCTTCACAAAGGGCCTTATTACACTTTAATTTATCATAGGTTTACTTCGAATGGAAGGGATGAATGATCCACAATATAAAATACCATTATACAACAATATTAATATAAATATTAGTATTATATTTATTGTATTTTTCTTTTGTTTTTTATGTTTTATTCAACAAAGAAAGATTGCAAACAAAAACACTTTTTTTTTATGGATTTCTCAACATGTATTTTTGAACATCATGGCCATATACTTGCTATAGAGTTTTTTGGTCGGATTGATGCCTTGTCCAACATAAATACAAACATATTACTTGTGGTCAATCATATCCTAACATTTATACTAGTGCATTCTTTGATGGACATAATTGTAATCGAGGTCATAAATAGGGAGAGATCACCAATGTCTATTCTTCTATGTTTTGAACATTATTATATACACTATAGTAGAAGGGAACGACCGATAGCATCTTAAAAATTAACATGTAAAGTTGCAAATTGTAAATACATGGGGTTACTTATAACATAGTGCTCTCTTGTAGTGTATTTTCCTCTAATTTTCAAATAGTTAGAGGTAAAAAGAAACATATAAGCTAGAAAATTCATTAAGAAAAGATAAGAAACCATAAATAGAAGGTATAAACATTTGAACTTCAAAATATTGCAGGACATAATTAGACCTCAAAACATTAGTGAAATGTGATAGGACACAACACACAATCCAAAAAAACACTTTATTTTTTTCTTACAACATATTCACCTTATATTTTCTTCAGCGTTCCATTCCCCTGCTTTAAAGGTATACTAATTATTTAAATTGTGTTGAATGTCATTGTAACTCCAAACATTATGAGCATCCTCCAAGCCATACAAAATTTATTAAGATTGTTGGACCAAAATATGGTGGCATGTAAAAAGGGATATGGATTAAACGCCATATAATATGGAAACCATATTGTTGTGGGGGTATTCTACCCTACGGACTAACAAGCTAGGGCTTTAAACTTGTATGCAGATCATGACCCTTAAGACATAACTTTTAATCTCCTACCCGAAATCTCAACCCCTTTTCTCATGCACACATGGGAAAAATCAACTAACCTTTTTATCGACGGTTGAAGTAGATCCTCCATTGAGCCTTTATCTCCTTGCTGCTGCTGCTCCTTCCACAAAGCTTTCCTGCAATCAAGACAAAACTATACATGCATGCTATTGATCTACTAGGGGGTTAGAGATAAAACACAAATCAAATAACATAGATCAGACTTATGTATTCAGGACGGGAAAAGTATCTTTTTCATTAATCTCAATATGAATCAACTTACAATGATTTCTGAGATCGGCCACCGTTCCTCGATCCTGGTCCTGGGCTCCTCCTCTTCTTTTTGTCCTCCAACTGCTGTTGCTTGAGTTTCTCCTAAAGCTTGAGGCAAGGCTAAAGGGTTGGGACAAAACGGACTTGGCAATTTGGCAGAGTTTCTTTGCTATGATTTTTCCTCTCTTGAATAGTACCCCTGCCCCTCCTTTTATAGGCTAGAAGGAGCTAGGGTTTTAGGCGAACTCTCGGCCATGCATGGCCGGGAGTTCCAGTTAACTGACAAAAAGCCCCGTGTCCCGGCGGAAACTTTCCTGATTTTTTGCTTTGTTAGGTACCCACGGTCTGTAGTGGGTTAGCCCGCGGATACTTGCGTGCAGTAGAAGGTCAGCAAGCGGTCCCCCGATCCCAGTGAGAGGTTAGGGCGCGGATTGCTTGTTTTAAGTGGTTTTTCAAGGTTTTATTAAGCATGGCTTTGGCTAGGAAGAGGCATGAGTTGGCCCGATGCCAGGTAAACCTGTGTGGTGCATTTTAGGGTTATAACAAATGCCCCCTAATGTGTGAGGTCAGAAGAGCATCTGATGGCCGAAATACATTACCAATTCTTTACCAATCTGTACTGAGATGCTGAATGAGTGAGCCCAGGAATTAGGAATCGGGAAGTGCCGTCTGCAAAAAAATATCAAATG
>ML779999.1:208804-224774 GCA_009831015.1 Picea engelmannii
GAGGCTTGAGTTAAATTCTGCTTATGCTGAAAGGGATTAGTCAACACAGCTTGCTGTTGCTGCGTGACAAACTTCTGGGCCTCTGCAAGTCGAGGGCATAGATGGGTTGGGTGGTCTTCCGCACACAGGTTGCACGGATACCGCGCCTTCCGCTTTTCTGTGGTGCCCTCGCCAGCCTTATCATTTGGTTTTTTATCCCCCTTACTCTTCTTACGTTGTTTTTTCTTCCCCTCGGGCTGTTGGTTGGCCAGTGGGTTAGTCATCTGTACGGAGTGTACTTCCGACGTTTGAGTAGGAGGAGCAGCCAAAGCAGTAGTCTAGCTGGCCGCTGAGTGTTGTATCGATAACTGCTGCAATTGTTTAGTCAATTGCTCAACGGGCTTGGTTTGTGCCGAACCAACAATACCGTCAGCATGTGGTCCAACTCTCTGTCTGGTTTTGTCTAGAATTGATCTTGGTGCATCCGGAAGGATGGTGTATAATAGACCAGACTGAGAATAGATAAGCTCAAACTGTTGAGCTCTCATGATGGATTCCTCCTCAGAGAAGACCCCTGAAGTTGCGATGTCTTTGGATAACTGCGGAACTAAAGACTTAAGGAACCACTCAAGCAAGAATGCTGGTGGGACGGGTACCTTGATAAGACTCTTTTGGCGTCGCCACTCTCGAATATGATCCAAGCTATGGTCCGCTGACGTCTGCTCAAAATTGGCTAGCAACTCTGTGCCGGCGTTGTATCTCACAGGTAACTGGAAATGGTTAAGGAAAGCCATATCCAGTTCGCCAAAAAAGGAATATCGTGAACGATCGAGTTCTATGTACCATTTCGCGACACTCCCAATAAGAGTGCGTTGAAACAATCGCAACTGGACGGAGTCATGTTTCAGTGAGTTAGATGAACACCATAAGTGGAAAGTGGTCACGTGATCACCCGGATCTTCATTGGGTTTGGCTTCGAACTTTGGGATGTTCGAAGGCAACTTCGTCGGCATAGGAGGCCAACGCAGATCGTGACAGATAGGATCATTCAAAAACCATGTTAAATCCGGCAAGTGTAACGTTGCCAAGAAAGGTAGTTTAGGCTGTTGCTGATAGCCGGGATAAAAGGGTCCTGGGGTTTGACTGGCACCAGGTTGCCAGGAAAAGTTTTGTTGCTGGCCAGGGTTTTGGTAGAAACCTTGGCCTTGACCAGCGTAAGGGTTTTTCATTTGAGGAAACATCATTTGCTGATTCCCCATGAAAGACATAGGATGTTGGGCGTTCATCGTATTTGAGGGACTTTGGGAAGGATTCTCCCATGCCGGTCCTGTGGGGAGAGGCATAGAGGCCTGTCCGGGGTTCCATTGGCTATGGAAAGAACTGCCCCAGAACGACATTCCGGATGATGGAACGGATCCTTGTGCTGAGATCCAAAGTCCTGGTATATGTGCCCCCAGTGCAGGAATAGTACCCTGTGCCGACGTAGACTGTCCAAAAATAGGTGTGCCCCTGACGGGAAAGCAGCAGATGCAAACTTGTTATTACCAATCATCCCGTTCCAAACGAACGGCGACGATCCTACCGGTTGGGTTTGCGCAGGTTGTCCTTGACTCCCAGCTCCAAGTGAACTTGTGTGTGCAGGCTGCCCGACGGTCTGCTGATGCGGACCACCGAGCGACGAGGACAAAGGAGGGATATGACCCCCAGCGTAAGGAAAAGCATTGAAAGGGATAGAAATGCCCCTAGGTTGACCTTGCAAGGGAGCATTAGAGCTCCCTGCCCCCAGACCCAAAGTCTGCGAAATGGAAGAAGTGAGTGCAGGACATGTTCCTGAACTAGGCATACCGTATGAAAACGGAGCGCCTGTCGCACTAGGTGTGTAAAGAGGTGTGGTCGCCGCAATAGATGGGGTCGGTCCACTTTGTGACATAGTTGTGGCCGAGACCGTGGTGGCCCGGACCACCGACAAAGGCAAGTTAGGAGAAGCTTCTCCCGTGGTAACAACAGTGATAGGAATGGAAGAGTTCCCAGAAATTTGTTCCATAACTGGGTTAGGCGCTGATAGGCATTCGTAAAACTGAATTGGCACAATAATGTCCGGCCCAAAATCAGCGTTTGAGGTTCCAACCAATCCAATATGGGCAGTCGATTCCTCGGGGGGTTGTTCGAGATCGAAAGCCCCGGTTGCTTCAAAAGACCCAAGATGGTCAAGCTTCCGCCTCAGTGGTGGCGGGGGTGGCTCCAGGGTAACCGGCGGCAGGCCCAGAAGCCTTCATGACCGGCGGAGCTCTGAATCCTCCACTTTGTGAGAAGATTCACGACATGCTAAGGTATGCTACATGAACAAACAGTAACACGCACTAAAAGAAAGCCCCTAGAAGATAAATCAAGCAAGAAATATATTAGTAGGAAGAACGGTTACCACAACCAACACTAGAGTACCTTACCGGTGCAAGTGCAACCCGAATACGGAAGCATCCTCCAGGTCTACTCTGCAAAGCGTTGGTCCGAAGTTCATCCTAGGTACCGCGGTATACCCCCGCAGTCACCTGTGTAAGTCCCTAGAAAAGATAGGCAACTAGTTTGCCAGCACGTGAACAGCTATCAGGCGGGTACAGTCGACAGTCGGGAGACCACAATGAGCAGGGTATCAAGGCCAAAACCTGTCAAGGGTATCGAGAGCAAGTGTTTTGGAAGACGACTGAGGACCTCGAACGGATTCGAGACCCACGAAGCTCCGTGGAAAATGCTAACGACGGAATCTCTTAACAGATCCTCTATATGTGTTCTCCGCAACGCTCGGTCCAGCTTTGGAGGGGTTATCTCCACTGCCTTTCCTTACGCGACCTCGTGTTTAGCCCCTGTGTTAGAGGGGGGTCCTGAATAACTTTTCGTAACTGGACTTCTACACTCCCTAATGACAGACTCCAATGTTTGTTTTGGGTGGCCTTGGAGAATTTACTCTCCAACCTATTCCAAGGCCCTATTCTTAAGCTAGTGAGTGCACCCTACAAACATAAAAGTCTACTTGATTTTATTAAGCGTTGCTTTTAATGGGCTTTTTAAATCTCAAGGTGCGGAAGTGAAACTGATGGTGTGTAAAATGACTCAAAGCAAAATGCACAGAAATGCTTGGAAACAAACTGTTTCTTAAAATGCAAAACCAACAACTTTTCAATGAAAGACTTCTTTCTCTTTTCTTTTCAACTTTCACAAGATTTCATGCAGCATTCCTACAGAATTTTCGCTCAGATCTGTGAGCTACTTATACTTTGAACTGTACTGAAAAAACTTATTGAAAAAGACTTTTTTCCGAGCTACTGATGCAACAACAAAATCCTCACCAAGAAGACAATGAAAAAGAGGAAATTATTTATTTATTTATTGCAAAATAATGCAACTAGGAAAAATGATGACAAGATAAAAACCAAGAGAATGAAAAGAAAACTCTGGCTTAAAGCGCAGATCACAAACAGAATCAGGGCATAAAAATGATGAAAAACAATCAAGACAACACCGATTCGAACACTTGCCTAAAAACCATGAAATAAATATTTTTTCTCTTTTGTCTTTTCTATCAAAAAATCAAATAACAAGCACAAGCTGAGGGAGAAATGCTCTAACCTGCTGACTGTGCATCCCCAGACTCTAAACTCCTGAGAGGAGCTCTTCTCACCACAGGAGGGGATGACTGCCCCACCCAAGCTGAAAAACTACCTAACAGACCCGCGACTGTCACCAAGACAGCCCGCGTGTACATGCGTGCTGAACTACTACAGCGCGCGGGGTACCCGCGTGATAAACCTAAGCAGGCTGCGGGTATGTTTAAAAACTAAGAAAAATTTACACATAGACAATCTAGTCCTGAAAAAGGCTTCTGGTACTGACAACCAGAGTCTCTGACAGGCTGAGATGCTATCACTTTAACAGAAAAAACAAATTTGCAAAAAATAAAAACCAATGTGAAGAAACACACAACAAGAAAGACTGAAACACAAGACAATAAACCAATCAAGACCCAGACAAGATCCAGAAAGCCCCCTGAGAAGGTAAACTTCTGACAGGGAAGAGGAGACTGTCTCTCTAGCTTCCTGAAAACTACACGCTACTGAAACTACTATAGCCCGCGGATACCCGCGTGCTATAGACAGTTAGGGCGCGGGTTACCCGCGTGCAGGCCTCTTGCAGGCCGCGGGTACCTCTGTGTGTCCCGAGAATGAATGTCAAGCATCAGTCAAGGAAAACTGGTATTGATAACCAGGTTCCCTGCTAGCATTGACTAACAGAAAACAAAATAAGCAAAGAAACAAAGACTGAACTTCTTTGAACTACCCAAAAGATCTTTAACCAAATCTAGAAACCCTAAGAGTAAGACTCTCCCCAGTATGGTCGCCAATTCTGTTGTGGGGGTATTCTACCCTACGAACTAACAATCTAGGGATTTAAACTTGTACGCAGATCATGACCCTTAAGACATAACTTTTAACCTCCTACCCGAAATCTCAACCCCTTTTCTCATGCACACATGGGAAGAATCAACTAACCTTTTTATCGGCGGTTGAAGTAGATCCTCTGTTGAGCCTTTATCTCCTTGCTGCTACTGCTCCTTCCACAAAGCTTTCCTACAATCAAGACAAAACTATACATGCATGCTATTGATCTACTAGGGGGTTAAAGATAAAACACAAATCAAATAACATAGATCAGACTTATGTATTCGGGACGGGAAAAATATCTTTTTCATTAATCTCAATATGAATCAACTTACAATGATTTCTGAGATCGGCCACCGTTCCTCGATCCTAGTCCTGGGCTCCTCCTCTTCTTTTTGTCCTCCAACTGCTATTGCTTGAGTTTCTCCTAAAGCTTGAGGCAAGGCTAAAGGGTTGGGACAAAACGGACTTGGCAATTTGGCAGAGTTTCTTTGCTATGATTTTTCCTCTCTTGAATAGTACCCCTACCCCTCCTTTTATAGGCTAGAAGGAGCTAGGGTTTTAGGCGAACTCTCGGCCATGCATGGTCGGGAGTTCCAGTTAACTGACAAAAAGCCCCGTGTCCCAGCGGAAACTTTCCTAATTTTTTGCTTTATTAGGTACCCACGGTCTGTAGTGGGTTAGCCTGCGGATATCCGCATGCAGTAGAAGGTCAACAAGCGGTCCCCTGCGCCCAGTGAGAGGTTAGGGCACGGATTGCTTGTTTTAAGTGTTTTTTCAAGGTTTTATTCAGCATGGCTTTGGCTAGGAAAAGACATGAGTTGGCCTGATGCCAGGTAAACCTGTGTGGTGCATTTTAGAGTTATAACACATATAATATTCTAAATCCCATAAAAGGTGCGTAAGACTTTTAAAATTATATTTTATGCCATATTAAACGGCACATGCTCCAAGTGAAGCTATGAGAAATGCTAAAGTGGGTTTGACCATATGTAATATGGTTTGGATAAACCATATTCAAGGATATCAACGCATAATATATGCCACGGGGTGTAATATATGTGACATGTAACAAAAGGGGTCCGAAAACTATGTAGCATGGTTCATTAAAACCATATTTTATGGAGTTTAGTCCGATTCTATGCCAATGATCGTGTGGGTTGTTGGGATTGGATCACACAACCTCATTAACTATGTAACATGGTTCATTAAAACCATATTTTATGGAGTTTAGTCTGATTCTATGACAAGGATCGTGTGGGTTGGGATTGGATCCCACAACCTCATTCTTTATAACCAAAAAGTTTTCCAACATGCCGCATGTCAAATTTTTAAAGTAGTGCAGAACAATGTGATTTATGTAGGAAAAATCAACAAGCTAAAGGAACTTTGGAGGCCATTTGTGGGAGCTGGAGTTAGCCTTTTTTAGTGTCGTCGGTTGCGTTGGATTTTTGAGGTCGAGCAGAACACAGTGAGACCAGTCTGAAATCCATTTGATGCAATTTTTATGTACATTTTGAGCATTTGAAGAAATTAATAAGAAAGCCTCCTCCACTGAGACAAAGGCCCGGAGATGTAGACAACTTTTCTGAACTCCATTAACAACCTTGATGTTATGGTTTGTTGTTCTTTATGCTTAATTTTTTATCTGCGTTCTTTATGATGGCTGAAATATTCTTTCATTAAGTTCTTCTTCTTTCTTTAATTCCTAATTGGTAATTGAACACATGCTTAAAACTTAACCAAGTCTTTAATGATCAATTTCAGATCAAGTGGTATCAGAGCAGGTTGAGGATTAGTTTTTGATTTTGCATGATTACCAGGGAAAAGTTGAGTCGTGGTGAAGGCGAGCTTGTAGAAGGGGATCCTGAGATTGGATTGAGAAAGAGGACTTCTCAAAGTGAGATGGCATTGGAAAAAGGCATGTCTCAGAACGAGATAGAGTTGCAAAAGACTTTATTCGCCATGTCTAAGATGGTAAAGGTCTTATATGAAGATTACTTGGAACGGAAGAGGCCTTTCCAAGAGGAATCTTCCAAACAAGACAAAAGTGAAGAAGGAGAGGATCCTCCTAAACCTCCTCCTTCACCTCCTTCTTCTCCATCAACTTCTTCTTCTTCAAGTACAAGTTCCAAATCCATCGTAAGAAAAAATTCCCATAAACATAAACATGATATGCCTTTACTTAAGCTTGATGTGAAATTTGAATTACCCATGTATGATGGTGAAGTCAATGCTGAGAGGCTTGATAACTAGGTCAGACATATGGAAGTGTATTGTAGTGTGCAACAAATCAAGGATGAGGCAACTCAAATCAAGTTGGCATCGCTTCATATTATAGGCACAAGACTCATCTGGTGGCAAAGTAAGTTGCAAAATGGCATGCAACAAGTTGGTAATGTATTTCCATCATGGCAAGATTTTGTTTTTGCACTTAGAAAACAATTTTATCCTTTGGGTTATAAAGATAAGGCTTTAATTGAATGTCAAATTCTTAAACTAAGAAAAGGACAAACAATGCAAGAATACACAGATGAATTTTGTAAGATGGCATTAATGTTGAATATTCCATTACATACCCAAAAAACTCTTATGAAGTATATAGGACATTTGCCTGCACATATTCGTAACACTGTATTTATGTTTGGACCTACTAATCTTGATGAGGTTTATGTTCAAGCAACATACATTGAAGCAGGGGAAACAAGAGTTGGTGTATCAAGGGAATCGTCTTCAAGGAAAGAGGACAAAAGGAAGGGGAATGGAAAGAAAACAAATTCAACGACAAGAAAGGAAGAGAAGCTCTCTTGCAAGCATTACAAGAAAGAAGGGCATAATGATGACCATTGCTAGCAATTACACCCAGAGAAGAGACCAAAGTGGTTCAAAAAAAGGAAAGGGAGGAAAACAGTTGCAACATCAACACGACCAACAGACTTGGGATATGATTCAGGTGATGAGACTAAATACACAGCAGTTGGTTTGACAGGTAAAATCGGTGATGGATATGATCTAGAAGTAAGTTGTTTCACATAAGGGTGATAATGAAACATACTAAGATTGATACATTGATAGATAGTGGGTCTCAATCTAACTTGATTTCAGAGGAAGTGGTTAAACAATTGGGATTAAACACTAATATGCATCATAAACCTTATTCACTTAAATGGATAAGCAATAATCATAAATTACACATAACAAAGCAATGCACTTTAAAGTTTGAAATCTCATCAAAGTTTGTGGATTAGGTAATGTGTGATATGGTGCCACTCAATGAATGTGGAATGGTCTTAGGCAACCCTTATTTGTATGATTGCAAAGCAATCTTCTATAGGGAACATAATCAATATCACTTAACTAAAGAAGACAATGAATATGTTGTACATACTCATCACATAAAAGCAAATCAATCTCTTTAAACAATGGAACAATTAAGGAAGGGATATTATGCAAGCAACACACCTATAATTGTTCTAAATAAAGTAGTTGATCTTAAGCATGAACATGAGATGATTGTAGAATGCAAGTTCAATCATACTTTGCTTTAACATAAGCTAATGTCGTGCAAGCACATCAAACATATTAGCTCATTTGCAGTCATATTTCTTATGTTATCGCTGCTAATGTTTTCAACGTGGATGGTAGTGGCTTCAGTAAGATGTGAACGAGTTCAAGTGGCTAACAATATGATTTCAATTGTCATGGTTGTTTTCCAACTGATTATGATACGATAGGTGCACATGACAGATTTTAAAGACAAAGGACAAGTGGGGTGGCCTATCCCACACTTGATGACGGTTAATATTCTTTTGGAGGACCAAAGGTTTTAGTGGAGAGGAATGATCCAAAACAGATCCAGAAAGGCTCAAAAATAAAAGTTTTTGAATGCTCAAAAAAATGACATGATCACGAAGTGCTCATCGCAAGCTTTCCGGGGGGAAAACGGATTGAAAATCCGATTTCGTATGTGAAAGTTATGTTGTTCTAAAGTTATGCACAAACAGGTAAAAAAAGTCAAACTGGTCAAAGGGTGACGTGGCACATTCTAGGCATGACACATGGAAAAGTTTGTAAAGGACACATGACACAACCTGATCCTAACACATGGTAGTTGAGAAAGTTGACAAGTGGTAGGCAGTGGCGCCGACATGTGGCACGGGGTGAATGGATGATTTCAACAAATGACAAAGTGACACGTGGCACCTCGGGTCAAGTCAAAAAATGATTGCTTTGCAAGAATCAAACTTGTGACTGCTTATTTTTTCAATAAGAAAGGTTAAGCATGTTCATTCCATTTTTATCCTTTAACTTAACCATAACCAATAATGTTGCAGCAACCAAGATCATAAGAAGAAACACCATGCACAAGAACACAAGAAGTATCCTGGGAAACCCTTCTCAACAAGGGAAGAAAACCCAACCAAAATCCTTTGCTATATTCTTCAAGAGAAATACCTACACCACCAAGAAAAACTAGCACACAAGAGGGTGCTTGCAAACCCTAGAAGACTAGTGCCCAAGAGAGGTGTGCACTTTTCCCAAGAAGGAGTACTTGCTGAAATTTCCAAACACACACAAAAGATGTGATTCCTCAATGGGGAATTTACCTTTACTTATACTAGACTGAACCTGTCAACAGAAGTGTCTATTGGCACAACAGGTCCGACCTCACTAACTCACAATATAATTAATAATAACCAGATTAATTATCTTTTATATTAATTATCTATCATAATAAGGTGGGGTTGATCTATACCCTTTACATTACAATTAGGGTTACAGGCAGGTCTGACTCTTGAACAATATAGAAAGAGATCTTATACACCCACTAGTGCTCATCCACTAGGGGCACATCCATAGGGATGTCCATATCTCTGGCTCATTGCATTACACCAAAGAACCACTTCTTCACTAGTGCTTAGCCACTAGGATCACGTTCACCTATGCTCATCCACAAGCACGTCCACTCAACATATCTTCTTTCTCAATGCATTACACAGGAGAGTCATCTGGAGTTTCTCATCAACTCTCTGCTCAGAGGAGGCTAATACATTATCTTCATTTCTGTCTCATCATGATCCACCCAACACTTTGGGATTTCACACATTCACCTTGTGCTCAGCCACATGGACATCCAACTCTGCAGATCTCCTTTCTCATTGCGTTTCACGGGAGAATCATCTGGATTTCTTCTCAACTCTCTGTAAGGAGGAGGCCATCTCTACATTCCAGCTCTGTCTCAGATAGGAACCACACACCCCTCTCAGGGGCTCTCTCTCAGGTTTGTGTCCTGGAGAATGTCTCACATAGCTGCAATCATCAACACTCCCTCTCAGCTAGGGAGGCATTCTTCATCATGCCAAGTCTCACACAGATGTAGTTTGAACTTTTTCTTGGTTGTAGTCATCAACACTCCCTCTCAACTAGGGAGGTACTCAGGGCCATAGAGTTTTGTCTCCTACTGCATCAGGAAAACATGGCAAACTTCACGGTAAGACAACAACCAGATGTGTTCTTCCGGTCCACTATACCCTCTGCTCAATTTGTACAAGCATATCCCTGCAAACTCAATTTCACACTTGGAGACATATCTCAGACCATATTAAACTGTGCTTCGTGTATATCTCAATACATGCTTTATTGTTCTCCAATGAGTCCGTCTTAGCTGGCTCATGGATTGGTTAAGCATATTCATTGCATAACATGAATTAGGTCTTGTGTTAACTAGATACATCAATGATCCAATTAGTTGTGGATCAATCTCATCTAAATCATCATCATTCATTTTCTTCAAATCTATCACAATGTTTTTGTATTATGTCATACTGAACTTCTTTAATATTCCCATTGTATATTTTCCTTGACTTGGAAAAATCTCATTGGTTCTCTGCTATACTTCTAGGAAGTAGAGCATCATACTTAGATTCTTCATCTTGAAATCAGAAGTCAAGGCTTACTTGTTTTCAACAACAAGGCTTTATGAATAAGTCATCAAAATCAGGCTCTCGTCACCAGCACTGTAATAATATAGGTTTGGATCAGCAACACTCTTGCTGAAACCCAAACTCATCAAGAATCCATTCATCTCATAAAATAGGAAAGTTGCCGATGGGACAAAAAGATATGGGTCAGTTAACTGAAACTCCTGGCCATGCATGGCCGAGAGTTCGTCCAAAACCCTAGCTCCTTCTAGCCTATAAAAGAAGGGGTAGGGGTACCATTTGAGGAAGGAAAATTATAGTGAAGAAACTCTTCCCATTTGCCGAATCCATTGTCCCAACCCTTTAGCCTTTCCTCAAGCCAAAGGAGAATTAACGCAAAGCAGTTGGAGGACAAAAGAGGAGGAGCCCAGGATCAGGATCAAGGAGCAGTGGCTGGTCTCGACTTTCATTGTAAGTTGATTCATTGTTCAAATAATAAAAGAATACTTTTTCCATCCCAATGCATGAGTTATCTATGGTTTGTTTAATTTATGCTTAATTTCTAACCCTCAAGTAGAAAAATAGCATGCATGCGTAGTGGTTTGTCTTGATTGCCAGATTATCTTTGAAAGGAGCAGTGCAAGCAAGCGGGCAAAGCACAATGGAGGATCTACACCAAACATCAGTAAAAAGGTTAGTAGTTCCTTTCCATGCATGTATTGTGAAAGAGGGGTTTAAGTTTTGGGTGGTAGGTTAAAAAGTAATTTCTTTACGGTCAAAATCTGCATGCAAGTCTAACCCTAGTTTTCTAGTCCGTAGGGTATTTTTCCCAACAACAAAGTTGGTGACTGTACTGGGGAAGATACTCTTTAGGGTTTCCGGATTTAGTTGAGTTTTTGGGTAGTTCAAGAGATTAGATTTTCTATTTCTTTGCCTGTCTTTTTCTGTAAGGCCTGAGCTAGCAAAGAGCCTAGTTCTTTATACCAGTTTTCCATGACTGTTGCTTGACGACAATTGTCGAGACACACAGAGGTACATGCGTCTTGCAGAAGGCCTACACGTGTGTACCCGTTCCCTAACCTCTTACAGCCCGCGTGTGAACGCTATCTGTAGAGGTTTTAGTAGCGTGTAAGAGTTCAGAGAACTTGAGAGGCATTCCTCCTCTTCCCTGTTAGAATTATACACTCTCAGGGGGTTTTCTGGATCCTGTCTAAGTCTTGCTGGTTCATAGTCCTGTCTCAATTTGTCTTTTTGTGTTTTGTTATTTCTTGCAAATTTTTTTTTTCTTTTCTGTTAGAAGAAGCATCCAAGCCTTCAAGAGACTCTGGTTATCAATACCAGAGGCCTCTTCCTGGTCTGGGGTGCCTGTGTTTATTTTTATCTTAGAATTTATACATACACACGGCCTGTACAAGGTCAGCCCACGTGTACACACGTCCTGTTTCAGCTCAATACGCGTTCGCACGCGTGCTGTTTTAATGACAGAAGCGTGCTTGACAGGCTACTTTTCGGTTAAGGTGGGGCAGTCATCCCCTCATTTGATGAGAAGTATTCATCTCAGGTGTTTGAGTCTAGGGTTGAACAGTCAGTAGGTTAGGTTCTCTTACCCTTAACCTGCTTTTTCTTAGTTAATAGTTGACATAAAATACAAAAAAAAAAAATTGTTTTATGGTTTTTAGGCAAGCTTAAGAGTCTTTGTTTTCTTTATCGCCATTGTGTGTCATTGCTTTGATTCTTTGCGATCTGCGCTTTAAGCCAGAATTTGTCTTTCTTGGTTTTGTGCTTGTCGGTATTTTCCCTTTGTTGCTTGATTAACACTTTAATAAAAAAAAAAGAACAAAAATCTTTTCATTTTCTTTTTTGTCTGAAGATTGTGTTTCTACATCAATAGCTAGGGAGAAGTCTTTTTGTTCATAAGTTTTTGCAGTGCATTTAGAGCATAAGTAGCTCGTAGTCAAGCGAAATTCCTTTATGTTTGCTGCATGAAATCTTAGAAAAATTGAAAAGAAAAAGAAGTCTTTCTTTGTGAAAAGTTGTTGATTTTTGCATTTAGTAAAAGTCTTTTGTTTCCATCTTTTTTCATTCATTTTTGCTTTGATTCTTTACACACCATCAGTTTCACCTTCATACCCCGTGATGTAAGAAAACCCATAAAAGCAACGCTAATTTAAAATCTATTAGACTTTTTGTTTGTAGGGTTCACAAATTAGTTCAGGACTAGGGCCTTGGATTAGGTTGGAGAGGAAACTCTCCAAGGCCACTTAAAACCAAACATTAGAGTCTGTGATAGGGAGTGTAGAAGTCTAGTTTTATGGAAGTTATCCGAGACCCCCCTCTAACATAGGGGATAAACACGAGGTCATGTGCGGAAAGGTAGCGGAGATAACCCCTCCAAAGTTGGACCAAGCGTAGTGGAGAACACATATCGAGGGTTTGTTTTGGGATTCCGTCATTTGCATTTTCCACGGGGCTTCGTGGGTCTCGAATCTGTTCGAGGTCCTCAGTTGTCTTCCGAAACATTTGCTCTCGATACCCTTGACAGGTTTCGGGCTTGATACCTTGCTCATTGTGGTCTACCCAACTTTCGACTGTACCCACCTGGTGACTGTTCGTGTGCTGGCAAACTAGATGCCAATCTTTTTTAGGGACATACACAGGTGACTGCGGGGGTATACCACGGTACCTAGGACATACATCGGGCCACGCTTTGCAGAGTATACCCGGAAGGTGCTTCCATGTTCGAGTTGCACTTGCACCGGTAAGTTGCTCTAGTGTTGGTTGTTGTAACTGTTCTTCCAACTAGTTTAGTGTTTGCGTGTTTTATCTCTTAGGGACTTCTCTTTTAGTGTGTGTTACTATTTGAACGTGTAGAATACCTTAGCGTGTCTTGGATCTTCTCACACAGTGGAGGATCCTGAGCTCCGTCGGTCACAAAGGCTTCTGGGCCTGCTACCGGTTATACTGGAGCCACCCCCGCCACCATTGAGGCGAAAGCTAGACCAACAAGGGTCTTTCGAAGCAACCGGGTTACAAATCATCATGCCCGAACAACTCCCGGAGGAATCAACTACCAATCTTGGCTCGGTTGAAGCCCCAACCACTGATACCTGGCCATCGGTTATTGTACCAATCCAATTTTATGAACGCCTGTCAGTGCCTCACACAGCTATGGAAACAAACACTGTTACTTCCTCTGGGAATTCTTCCATTCCCACCACCGTTGCTACCATAGGAGAAGCATCCCCTAACTTGCCGTCGTCGGTCCGGACCACCATGGTATCGGCCGCAACTACGTCGCACAGTGGACTGATCCCATCTATCGCAGCGGCCACAACTCCCTTCACACCTAGTGCGACAGGCTCTTCGTTTTCATACGGTATGCCTAGTTCAGGTACAAGTCCTGCACTCACTTACTCTACTTTACAGACTTTGGGTCTAGGGGCAGGGAGCTCTAACGCTCCTATGCAAGGTCAACTTGGGGGCATTCCTGTCCCTTTTAACACTTTTCCTTATGCTGGAGTTCATATCTCTCCTTCGTCCCCTATGCTTGGTGGTCTGCATCAGCAGTCCACCGGGCAGCCTGCACACACTAGTTCATTTGGAGCCAGGAGTCAAGGAACACCTGTGCAAACTATGCCGGTAGGTTCGTCACCGTTTGTTTGGAACGGGATGTTTAGTAACAACACTTTCACATCCACCGCTTTCCCGTCTGGGGGCACTCCCATTTTTGGACAGTCTACTCTGACGCAGGGTACTATCCCTGCGCCGGGGGCACATATAGCAGGACCTTGGAACTCAGGACAAGGATCCATTCCCTCATCTTGTGGTATACCTAGGGAGGTAATATGGGGTACCTAGGGAGGTACCCAATGGGAATGTAGTTATGTGTTATTAGTGGAAGTCATTTAATGGGAATGTGGTCATTCAATGTAAGGTGGACTAGGTCCACTATATTAATAAAGGTCCACTATGGTAGTTGGATGTAATAAATGAGAGAAGGCTCTCTAGAAGGTTCCTAGGAGATAGGGAGAACTATATAAAGAAGTCTAGGCAATGCAATAAAACATAGTGAAGAATATTGTGATTGTACAAGCAAGGATTGCTTGAGGAGTTTTATCCTTCCATAATGATTAATATATGGTGTTACCCTATCTCAAGGGTTTTCTCTATTTCTTGTGTTCATGTTATAGTGAATGATTTATGGTTTATTCTTGGTATTATTGAAGTATATTTGCAGATCTGATTCAGGTTCTTAACAATTTGGTATTGGTTAAGAACCAATACCAAATCTGAAGATAGAATCACCACAAATACTGAATACACAATAGATCCACAAAGCAAGATAGAAGAAACCACACAATATTATTACCAAACCCTTGATGTAGGGCAACACCGTACAATGGATCCTATTATGGAAGGGATCCTCTCCTATTCACTTGCCTCTTCGAGGGGGCATCCTCCTATTGAGCTACCGTTCCAAATACAATACTTCTCTTCATATCTCATTACATTGCTTGAACCCCTTTATATAGTGATACCATCACCTAAGAACATTCTAGAGGAGGAATCTTCTAGAAGTAGAACCTTCTAAGAAGTTTTCTTACATTTATTATATCTAACTACCATAGTGGGCCTTATTTAATAATATAGTGGACCTAGTCCACCTTACATTAAATGACCTCCACTATTATCACTATGGGCCCTCTGGGACCCCCTACTACCTCTCTAGCTACCTTACATTAATGTGGTATACCTAGGGAGGTAATATGGGGTACCTAGGGAGGTACCAAATGGGAATGTAGTTATGTGTTATTAGTGGAAGTCATTTAATGGGAATGTGGTCATTCAATGTAAGGTGGACTAGGTCCACTATATTAATAAAGGCCCACTATGGTAGTTGGATGTAATAAATGAGAGAAGACTCTCTAGAAGGTTCCTAGGAGATAGGGAGAGCTATATAAAGAAGTCTAGGCAATGTAATGAAACATAGTGAATAATATTGTGATTGTACAAGCAAGGATTGCTTGAGGAGTTTTATCCTTCCATAAGAATTAATATATGGTGTTACCCTACCTCAAGGGTTTTCTCTATTATTGTGTTCATGTTATGGTGAATGGTTTATAGTTTATTCTTGGTTATTTCTGAAGTATATTTGCAGATCTGATATAGGTACTTAACAATTGGTATCAGAGCACTTTTCTTGACCAAAGAAGGAAATATTTGTTTTTGCATATTTTTTTTTAGGGAAGAAAAAGAGGGCGGCGCACTTCAGGTTCAGATATAAGGTTTTACGAGCTGAATTTGTAAAAAAAAATTGGGTATTTGAATTCCTCTCGGAAAAATACCCAATTTCAAAAAAAAAATCAGCCGAAACGGAGTTCGGGAAGTAAAGTTATGAGCATTTCAAATTCAACAGTTTTTCAGGGTTTTTCCGAAAACAACCGCGATTTTTTGCCGTAACTTCTTGTTCTATTTTTTGGGGTTTTTTCATGGCAAGATGTATTTTACAGGGAAATGTGATGGCCCTAGTATTGAATCATTCATTAAAGAAAGAAAATTGGCATGTGGAGATATGTGGCCCCATTTGGTAGGTTTCAAATTGCAAGGTGATGCTGCAATTTGGTGGAAATCACTTGA
>ML779999.1:225738-248697 GCA_009831015.1 Picea engelmannii
ACATCATATAGAGATGCAAAAGTCATCAAGGCAAGGGCATGTGCATCAACACATGTATGCACCAGCAGGGCACCAGACAGGAAATCGATCAAGAGGTGCATGGAAGACAACCAACACTATGGGAAGAGCTCAAGCTACAGAAAAAATCCCATGGCAACCACGACATGATGCAGAGAAAGATAAGGCTGCAAAGGTAGCAGATAGACATCACGTTCGACTTCCATTGGGATGGATGGATGGTCGTACTTGGTACCAGTTGGCTACATTGCTTAGACGGTCATATTGTATGGTTTATTCTAATGTTTCAAGGACGAAACATGTGAAGGGGGATGGAATGTGGTATACCTAGGGAGGTAATATGGGGTACCTAGAGAGGTACCCAATGGGAATGTAGTTATGTGTTATTAGTGGAAGTCATTTAATGGGAATGTGGTCATTCAATGTAAGGTGGACTAGGTCCACTATATTAATAAAGGCCCACTATGGTAGTTGGATGTAATAAATGAGAGAAGGCTCTCTAGAAGGTTCCTAGGAGATAGGGAGAGCTATATAAAGAAGTCTAGGTAATGTAATGAAACATAGTGAAGAATATTGTGATTGTACAAGCAAGGATTGCTTGAGGAGTTTTATCCTTCCATAAGGATTAATATATGGTGTTACCCTACCTCAAGGGTTTTCTCTATTATTGTGTTCATGTTATGGTGAATGGTTTATGGTTTATTCTTGGTTATTTCTGAAGTATATTTGCAGATCTGGTATAGGTACTTAACACATCTGGAGTGTCATTCTGAGGTAATTCTTTCCACAGTCAATGGAACCCTGGACAGACTACTATGCCTCTCCCATCAGGACCGACATGGGGTAATCCTTCCCAAAGTCCATCAAACACGATGAATGCCCAACATCCTATGTCCTTTATGGGGAATCAGCCAATGATGTCTCCACAGATGCAAAATCCTTACGGTGGTCAGGGCCATGGTTTCTACCATAATCTGGGCCAGCAACCAAACTTTTCCTGGCAACCTGATGGCAGTCAAACTCCAGGACCCTTTTTCCCAGGCTATCAGCAACAACCCAAACTTCCATTCCTAGCGACGTTACACTTGCCAGATTTGACAAGGTTGTTAAATGATCCTATTTTTCACGATCCACGTTGGCCTCCTATGCCAACGAAGTTGCCTTCGGAGATTCCAAAGTTCGAGGCCAAGCCTAATGAAGATCCAGGTAATCATGTGACTACCTTCCATCTTTGGTGTTTATCTAACTCATTGAAAGATGACTCCATCCAGTTGCGATTGTTTCAACGCACTCTTATCGGGAGTGCCGCGAAATGGTACATCGAGCTCGATCGCTCCAGATACTCTTATTTTGGCGAACTGGCGATGGCCTTCCTTAACCATTTCCAGTTACCTGTGAGATACGATGCTGGCACAGAGCTGCTTACCAATTTCGAACAGACAACAGTGGACCATATCTTTGATCATATTCGAGAGTGGAGACGCCGGAAGAGTCTAATCAAAGTACCAGTCCCACCAACATTCCTGTTTGAGTGGTTCCTTAAGTCTTTAGTCCCACAATTATCCAAAGACGTCGCGACTTCAGGAGTTTTCTTCAAAGAAGATGCCATCATGAGGGCTCAACAGTTTGAGCTCATCTATTCTCATTCTGGTTTATTATACAACATCCTGCCGGATGCACCACGATCGATACTAGATAAAACTAGATAGAGAGCTGGACCACATGCTGATGGTATTGTTGGTTTAGCACAAACCAAGCCCGCTGAGCAGTTGACAAAACAATTGCAACAGTTATCTATACAACACTCATCGGCCAGCCAGACTACTTCTTTGGCTGCTCCTCCTACCCAAACGTCGAAAGTACACTCCGTGTAGTCGACTAACCCAAAGGCCACCCAACAGCCTGAAGGGAAGAAAAAACAACGAAAGAAGGGTAAGGGGGAGAAAAAACCCACTGAGAATGCTGGTGGGGACACTACAGAAAAATGGAAGGTGAGGTATCTGTGCAACTTGTGTATGGAAGACCACCCGACCCATCTGTGTCCTCGACTTGCAGAGGCCCAAAAGTTTGTCACACAGCAACAATAAGCAGTGTTGACTAATTCCTTTCAACATGGGCAAAATTTAACTCAAACCTCTACAAGCACTGAAGGGGGCAGCCAAGAAACCTGCCCTCCTCCAAACAATTCCTCATCCACGAACATATATATGGTTAGGGGTGATGTTTTCATAACGACTAGAGCACACGACTATAGTAAACCAAGCGCCTCTGATATGGGTAAAGAAGCTGAGATCCCATCTCTTCCTCTACAGATCGAGAATACGTTGGGTGAAACAATGACACACATTCCAAAGGGTGCATTTAAGAAATCTTCTCACAACCCAAACGCATGGGCTTCCCAGAATTACTCTGTGGTGGAGGATTTATCACAAACCCCTTGTGCGATGTATGCTTTGGAAGTCCTCCAAAGCTGCCCTTCTCAGAGGAAAGCCTTGTTGACTGCTTTAGGCTCTACTGAAACTTGTAACCTGGGTACTATCATGTTAGATACAATTGACTTAAAACCTCATCTGCCTTACCACGTAGCGTTTCAGATAGTAGTGGTTCATCCCATGAAAACTTTTACATGCAATATCTTCCGCATGGTGGTCGACGAGGGCACCTCAACATGCGTTATGTCGTTAGCATGTTGGAAGGCCATTGGCCAACCCTCTTTGTCTCCATCACCTACTCTCCTCACTGTGTTCGACGGTCGTTCTTTCCGACCACATGGCATTGTCCCTTCTTTCCCTGTGCAGTTAGGAGGGAAGACCATGTGCGTTGAAGTCGAGGTAGTCGATGCCCCCCTCGACTATAACCTCTTGTCAGGTCGGAGTTGAACTTACGTTATGCAAGCTGTGGTTGCTACCGTTTTCCGAGTTTTGTTGTTTCCACACGAAGGCCGAATAGTGACCATCGATCAATTGTCCTTCTCTAGACCTGACCCAGCTTTGGGGGCATCTACAGTTCCCCTGATTGATAATCCTCAACCCGGTGTCGTTAATGTAGGAGTTGGTTTGTGCCCATCCTTGATGCGTACCTTTGATTACCCGCCTCCTCATGACGATGCCAAGTTTATATCGAATCACCATAAGGTTGAGATTTTTCAAGTTTCGTCGTTCCGCACGACTTACTTTGAGGATCCGTGGATTCTTCCTTCCCCATCAGCCATGATGGATGAGACAGGGCACTCCGGCATGTCCATGCCCTTGTCAGCCGCTGAAGTAGCGCACTCTTTAGTCCAGCAAGCTTCAGCTAACCCTGATCCGACTCTCGCACAAGACTTGGATCCACCTCTAGAGCCTATCTGGGCTCAGGGTTCTCTCGCCAACATCGATTCGTTAGACTTAGTCTTGCTTTCTGATGAAGCAGTAATCGAAGCAATGACTAGTCCGGACAAACCTTGGGAAGATCTTCATCATAGATCATATTTCCTCCCAGAGTTAAGCTGAATCGAGTCAGGAGAATTCACTATCACCATGACGGGAGATCAACCATGTCTTATTAATCTCTTAGCTACATAGGAAATTTATGCTGAGGGGAATATGGCGACTATTGCTGAAACTATACCTATCAATATCTCCCGAAACCCTGGCGTCATGGAGAATGTCTTCGTTTGAGTGGATTGCTCCTCCGAAGAGATTCAAATTTACACAGATCTTTTCAAAGAATTCCGTGACGTTTTTGCCTAGTCTTATGAGGAAATGCCAAGTATCGATCCAAAAATAGTTGAACATGAAATCACAACGTATCCTGATGCCAAGCCTGTTCGACAAAAACTCCGTCCAATCAATCCTAAGAAAGCAGCAACCATTAAGCTCAAGGTTGAGAAATTGCTCAAGGTAGGTTTCATTTATCCTATTCATTTGACTCAATGGGTGTCAAACCCCATACCGGTCAATAAAAAACAAGGCACGATTCCTGTATGTACCGATTTCCGTGATTTGAACAAGGCATGTCCAAAAGATAATTTTCCAACCGCATTCATTGACCAGATCATTGATGAATGTGCCGGTTGTGAAGCCTTTTCGTTCATGGATGGTTTTTTGGGATATAATCAAATCCAAATCAAACTTGAAGACCAACACAAAACGACATTCATTTGTCCGTGGGGTACATTCGCCTATCGTAAGATGCATTTTGGCCTCAAAAATGCTGGAGCCACTTTCCAGCAAGCCATGTTTTTTGCGTTTCATGACCTCAAACATATAGTCGAGGCTTATCTAGATGATTTAGCATCACTCTCTTGCAAGCGAAAGGATAATCCTATGCACCTCAGACTAATCTTTGAACGCTGTCGTTACTTCAGGATTCGCTTGGATCTCAACAAGTGCAGCTTCTGCTTCACGTCCGGATGTTTGTTAGGTTTCATCGTATCAACAATAGGGATCATGGTCAATCCTCTTAAGGTGGAGGCAATAATCCAGTTGCCCCCCCCACGCACAATCTTACAACTTCAAAGTCTTCAAGGCAAGGTGAACTTCTTACGACGCTTCATCGTCAACTATGTCGAAATCACTAAGGGCTTAATGCGTTTACTGAAGAAGGATGTTCCCTTTTTCTAGGACGAGGCTGCTCAACGCTCTTTCGATGCATTAAAACACGCCCTCACAACCGCACCTCTGCTACGACCACCTAATTATAATAAGGATTTCTTATTATATCTGACTGCCACAGAGTCAACCATAGGCATGCTTTTAGTTCAGGAAGATGATTTGTTTTTAGAATACGTGATCTATTACCTAAGTCGAGGCCTCGTAGGACCGGAACTTAATTATTCCCATCTCGAAAAACTTGCGTTGGCAGCAGTTCATGTTGTTCAACGGTTCCGTCACTATGTTCTGTTTCGCAAGACCACCGTCGTTGCTGTCGTGAATCCATTACAGTACATGTTGACACAACGAGTTATAGGCGGAAAAATCAGTAGATGGATGGTCATCCTCCAAGAATTTGACTTAGACTTCATTTCAGCCAAGTCCAAGAAGTCATTGGTCTTTGCAGAACTTATTTCGGAACTTCCGGTTGAGTCAAGTGACGTTGTGCCTGAGGAATCGCCTATCCGGGGGGATATGTTTTTGATTCAATCTTCAGACCCCTGGTACAGAGATATACTTATCTATCTCCAGACTTTGAAGTGCCCCACCTCTTCTTCTCATGACGAGCATCGGCGGATACGCCATCAGACTAAGAACTATCTCATACTCAATGATACGTTGTATCGAAGAGGTGTAGACTGCATCTTGTGTCGATGTCTCACTCATGAGGAGGCCGTCATAGTGCTCAACAATTGTCATACTAGAAATTGTGGCGGTCATTTATCTGGGTTGGCAACAACCCAAAAGATTTTACGAGCAGGTTACTTCTGGCCCACACTTATTAAGGATTGTATCGAGTCGGTCAAGAAGTGCCATCCGTGCCAAATCTTCTCTCGGAAGATGAGGGCACATCCAGCTCCTATGTTTCCTGTCATCACAGTTGGTCCCTTCACTAAGTGGGGGATTGATTACACTACATGCAACCCCCCGTCAGCAAGGGGGCACCGCTATATCATCGTAGCTGTCGACTACTTCACTAAGTGGGTCAAAGCTATGCCGACGTTTAAGGATGATGGAGAGACTGCAACTCTCTTCTTATTCAACCAAATTATAGCAAGGTTCGACATCCCGAGAGAGATTGTCACTGACCATGGCAGTCACTTTCAGAATCAAATGATGACCGAGTTAACGTCAAAGCTTGGGTTATGGCAAGAACATTCATCACCTTACTATCCCCAAGCCAATGGGCAGGTGGAAGCTGTAACCAAAACTCTTAAGACTATTCTACAACGAACTATCAACTCAGCCAAGTCAAATTGGCATTTGATGTTATATTCAACATTATGGGCTTACCGAACATCTGTTAAGACTGCAATCGGTTTCTCACCTTTTCAACTCGTTTACAGGTTGGAGGCAGTCTTGCCCATCGAATGTCAAATCCCATCTCTGAAATTGGCAGTACAGTTATTACTAGACACTTCTCCACTTGAAGATCGGTTAGTACACCTTGAGCAGCGTCGTGATGCAGCCCTGGCCAATGAGGCTCATAAACATAAGGTCAAGTGTCACTATGATAGGTCCGTTCGTCCTCAGATTTTCTCTGAAGGCGACCTTGTCCTGGTCTACAACCAAGACAAAGGCCCCTTGGGGGCAGGAAAGTTTAAAACCATGTGGTTCAGACCCTTCATTATAAAAGAGGTATTAAAAAAGGGTGCTTATCGTTTGGTCAATTTTGGAGGGAATGCTTTGGCGGAGCCTAGAAATGGGCTCTACCTCAAGAAGTATTACAAATAGAAAGGTCACTGTGGGTAACTTTTTGTAACATATGTATAGTCTTTGTACTATTACTTTTTTACGGTTCTTTTAAAAGTGTTATGGACATGTCATTGATGTTATCTTTCATCAATATGGTAGATGTCAAGTGAGTCCAAGGTGTTCGTTGGGTATGTGGACAGTGCTAATCGATAAACGCGGAGGCTTGCCTCCGTAGCTTGGGTAATCTTTACACCACAGGGTCAATTGTTATCTTCCGGAGGTATATGCTTAGGTGACACCACAAATAATGTTGCCGAGTATAGTGCAGTTATTGAGTTGCTTCATGACGCATTGTCATTGGGTATCTCTTGTCTCCGGGTCTATCTAGACGCTCAACTGGTTGTGTCGTATCTAAACAAAATATACCGGGTTCATGATCCAACTTTACACCGATGATTCCTTAGGGTACGTCTCGTAGAACGCAACTTTGATTATATTACATATTTTCATGTTCCTAGGAGATTAAACCAAATCACAGATACTCTAGCTAATAACATTTTAGATTGGCATCTTGCCCACATATAAAAAGATCATGGACATAAACATGTAAATACATTTTTGCACACATAATACATAAGACACAAAAAGAGATAAAAACCATATATAAACATCATAAAATCCTTAGAGTACATAGATGGATGCAAGCGCCTCAAAAGTGGGAACAGTAACGAGTCATCGAGCTTATGCCCTCAAAAGAAATATATACAACAAGGTGCTCATGGCACATAAAGAGTCTAAAGTTTGTTCAGGGCCTATGGGCCCTGTTATAATCATCTACAGCGTGGGATAAATGCCTAAACAATTGGACCCATGTCCGAGGTGCCCCCACAACATGAGTTTGCATGGATGGTAGCAGGTCCTCTATCTCTGCCATCGGGACTGTGCGAATGAGCGCAGTAAAGTTCCACTCAATTCGCCTAAGGACCCTCTCGGCCTCTCTTGCTGGGAGGTTCCTTGCTACTGCTGCTCCCCCAGCGGCGGCAGCTGTGGATTCCGGCCATGGGCGACGCCTATTCCGTGCATAGTCGGCAGGTCGCACGGGTCCCACATCTGCACGCAATACATGTTTACCCATCAAATACTCAGGCATACAAAAAATGATATATATAACAAAAAGACATAAAAAATACATATGCAAACAAAAAAAAAACTACAAAGGTGGAGACTTACCCATCTCCCCTCACTCCTCACTAGGAGGCGCGGGTATCTCTAGATCTCTCGAAAAGTCGATCCCCGCATATGGGCAGTCCTCGATAGCAGGGATCTGTCGTGACAGCCAAGAAAAAAATTCGTCGTCGAAGGACTCAACGGTCCTTCCACCACCCTGTCGCGGCAGTAACACTGCCCATCTACACACTGCAGGGAACGTGGCCAGATGTCCCCGTACTACAACCCAAGGATTGAAGCACGGAACTCTCTCGAAAAAGAACGAATATAGGATGGTCCCAAACCTGAAGTTCCTATGTGTCCATTGTCGACAATTTGTCAATTGCCTCTTCATACACTCCAACAGTGTGGTACTCCAATAAAAAATGTGTGCATTCATGCACTGAATAACACAGTTCATTTGTGCGCGTGAAGCCTGATGCATGGCTGCTGAGCTGGTAATCCGCCCAATAAGAAACAAGCTAGTTTGTAGTGCCAGGTTGGTAATCTTGCTAATAAGCACCTGGGAACCTCTACGATCAGTCCCAGCCTCACAGTACTTAGCTACCAATTTCGAGATCTTTCTCGGCCCCACAAGAAAAGTCTAGAAATTGACTGGTTCCCCTTTCCTTGAGAGGCCAGTCAGAAAGTAAATGTCCTCGGTGGTGGGCACCAAGGATTGCCCCTCTAGCATGAATGCCTCTGCATCAGGGTGCCAGTAATCAATCAAGGCATTTAGTAGCCTTGGTTGCGCGCGTATAAACGGACATAAAAATAATTTTAACAAACCGCACTGCATCAACACGGTCACAACATTCGGATCTACAACAACTAACTCATTGGAGGCCTCGTGCTCCCTTTCCCTCCACTGGAAATACATCCTGCCAACACAAAAAGGTAAAGGAGGATCAATACTTCTTTCCATTTGCTTTTTCATCACTTGGGGGGGTACACGCGGCCTGTAGAGGTGACAGTCGCGTGTACACGCGGGCTTTCTCTGGACAACCCGCGTGTACCTAGGGCCGACCTTTTTGAGGTCGATGCCCACCCAAAAAATAAATTAAATGCTAAAATGGAAGTATTGAATAGATAGATAAGGGAGTTTGTACTTACTTGGTCCAAGCAGAAGTCCGTTTTGTCCACTGTAGCTCCCAGAATCACGATCTTTGGCAAAGGGGGTCTTTTGGCTCCAGAGTCAATTTCCAAATCAGCAATGGTGATAATGAGCTGCCAACTTCTATTTATAGACTTTTTGGCCTCTTTTTGTCACTTTTTTGGCCCCCCTTATCAGTTTCTTTATACCAAAAACCATTTAGAGTGATCCAGGAGTTATATGGGAGGGATTTGATCAGGTATTGGAACATTTTTTTTTTGAGTTTCGAAAAAATATTGACGGTCCATAAAAAATTATTTTTTCAAAAAAAATCAACTTGAGTATATATGTTAGGATACTACTCCAACTTTTGCATCTCGTTGCCTTTTTCTTATGTTATAGGATCGATCCCATCAGGTTGTGACACAGAACCGTCATATCTTCTCCAGAAGTGTCGCGACTTGGTGGTAGAGCTTACCAAAACATGGATGCCCTAGGTAGGTCCTGGTTGCATTATGGTGTCCATGTCGTTTCTAACAACACTGTAGGCTCGGGAGTCCGTATAGTCTTTCCTGAATACGAGTTTGAGCGTCATTTGCATGGGTCTTTTTCATTCTTTGTCTTACCCTCCAGACTCCCAAAACATAACGGGTCTCATTTTAAGCCCTTTTCAGACCCTCTAAAAATGAAAAGATTGCTTAGCGATCTTGTGACCTTTCATGCTTGTTAAACTGAAATTTGAAGTCACGTATGTCCGGTGGTAGTTTACCCCTTTTTCGGTCCAGACGGTCAACTGTACGAACAAAGGAATACTCTATTGAATTTACATTCTTTAGAAGAGTATCCTCAGGTATAATTTTATTCCTTTTTCGGGCCTGAGGGACTAAATTTACGAAAAAGAAACCCCCATGGAGTCCATAGTTAAGCTCTTTTCAGACTCCCTAAAATTGAAAAGATCGTCGAGTGACCTTATTCTTTCACACTCATTAAAATGGTCCAGAAGAACATTCCTAACGGAGTCCATAGTTAAGCTTTTTTCAGACTCCTTAAAAATGAAAAAAATGGCCGAGTGATCTTGTCCTTGTCACACTCATTAAAATGGTTTTGAATTGACGTCTAATCGGTGATAGTTTATCCGTTTTTCGAACCGACTAGACTATTGTCGAAAAAGGTACCCCACTGGAGTCTCCTTTTATGCTTTTTCAGATTCTCTAAATATGAAAAACCACCGAGCTTACCTTCTCTGGGCTCGTTAAACTTACATCGAAAGACGTTACCATTGTGTGTTCTATCAACCGCATTTACATACCTTACCCATCAGCCTTGTAACAGTTTGCTTCTGCGTCTTAACACCTTTGGCCACTAGAGGATTTTTCCCGAGTATCATTTCACCAGAAAATCAGTCTTGTCCTTGTGCCTTGATCTTGTATGTTTACAGTACTCGTTCCTCCATTGTAACGTAATATTCCTTTATTCTTTTTCAAACACTATCAAAAAGAAAAAAAAAATCAAATATACCCCAAAAAGAGGATGGGAAAAGTATTTTCTTTATTGGCAGCATAATGAGTCGCCCTTGGATAAAGCACATCTGTCTGTTTGATCACCAGACTATGAGATGTAGTACGACCTTAGGAACCTTTTCTCATTATATAGAGTCGTGTCCTCCACCGTTTGGTTACTCTTCCAAACATATGGAGAGTTTGCATTGCCTCCTACTTCGTAGACTTATGATTAACATATATGCTGCCTGAGTCTTATCACTTGTCGTGCTATTCTCCAAGAAAAGTTTGTCACTAAGCCTGAGTCGACCCCTCTGCAATATGTCTCTTGTCCGCATACCCGGCCATCCTGAACGTCCAATCAAGTCCTTGTTCGAAATCATTGAAGCCTTCAGTCTGATCATCAATATTATCAAGTCCATAACCGACGAGCCATCGAAGACCTCTGGGTAGTGCAGTCGTACACTCATATTACACTCCTACCCGAGTTTTAGAAGATTTTGAAGTTGTTGCTCGAGATCTGAAGTACAGCCATCAGTCCGAATCAACTTCTGGAAGATGGATACGCTATATGTATATCTTTCTGATTTCGAGATGTAGCTCCGCTATGTATTATTCGCGGCTACTCTTTATAGTTATTTGACATGGATCTACAGTGTATTTGATTGGTAGCCATGGTTCTATTTTATCCCGAGCATGGGTATGCCCGCCTTGATGAGACATTTGTTATTTTGCAGACGACACCTCCTGGTTCTTGATCCTTGGGCTCACTCATTTAGCACATCAATACAGATTGGTAAAAGATTGGTAATGTATTTCGGCCATTAGATGCTCTTCTGACCTCACACATTAGGGGGCATCTGTTATAACCCTAAATTGCACCACACCTTCTTACTTGACATCAGGCCAACTCATATCCCTTCATTGTCAAAACATCTACTGAACAACCTCTTTGGAAATCCTCTTGGGTCAAGGCCCATGCGCCCTAACCCATTACTGCATGCGTGTGCATGCTGGCAGGCCCACTACAGCCCGCGTGTACCTGACAAAACACAAAAATAGGAAAGTTTCCGATGGGACAAAAAACTATGGGTCAGTTAACTGAAACTCCCGGCCATGCATGGCCGAGAGTTTATCCAAAACCCTAGCTCCTTCTAGCCTATAAAAGAAGGGGTAGGGGTACCATTTGAGGAAGGAAAATTACAGCAAAGAAACTCTGCCAATTTGTCGAATCCAATGTCCCAACCATTTATCCTTTCCTCAAGCCAAAGGAGAATTAACGCAAAGCAGTTGGAGGACAGAAGAGGAGGAGCCCAGGATCAGGATCAAGGAGCGGTGGCCGGTCTCGACTTTGATTGTAAGTTGATTCATTGTTCAAATAATAAAAGAATACTTTTCCTGTCCCAATGCATGCGTTATCTATGGTTTGTTTAATTTATTCTTAATTTCTAACCCTCAAGTAGAAAAATAGCATGCATGCGTAGTGGTTTGTCTTGATTGCAGGATTATCTTTGAAAGGAGCAGCGCAAGCAAGCGAGCTAAGCACAACGGAGGATCTACACCAAACATCAGTAAAAAGGTTAGTAGTTCCTTTCCATGCATGTATTGTGAAAGAGGGGTTTAAGTTTTGGGTGGTAGGTTAAAAAGTAATTTCTTTACGGTCAAAATCTGCATGCAAGTCTGACCCTAGTTTGCTAGTCTGTAGGGTATTTTTCCCAACAACACATACCTATTTCTCTTGTTGTTTCTTTAATGAAGTGGCTCATGACTGAAGGATAGCTTTGAAAAACTCTTTTACTTTCTCAAGGTGTCCCTTGAGGGACTTGTATTTTTCTCTGTCTTCTAGCAAAGTTTTGTCAACCCTGGGCATGCCTTTTTATGCCCCACTGTAATATCTCTAGTCATATCAACTGGAGTAGCTGAATCTTCTGGAATATTGTTCGTCTTCCTCTGGAATGTTGAGGATATTAACTCTTTCTTCCTTTTATTTTGTTTTGACTCCCTCTGAGTCAAATAACTCTCTCTGAAGTTTGAAGGAAGGGAATCTTCGTTCATTGCTTTGTTAGATCTTTTTATGTCTTTTTGTTCAGCATAATAATCAATCAAATAAGGTTTGGACTCCCGTACCAGGGATAATGGTCCAATTCTTTGGGGGCTCCCATACTAGGGATAATACCCTTCAATTATTAAGAATGCAATCAACTATAAAATTAGAGATCAATTGATTTACCCGGGTTTGTAGTCATGTTTAGTTTAGACGAAGTACTTCTCCTCTCTCTTATCTTAATTCTTTTGAGGTGGATCTGGATCAATGTCAGCGATAGAAGCATATTTTCTTCCCTTCTTCCTAGTTGGACAATTTCTTGCATAGTGCCCATATTTGTCACATCTGAAGCACTGAATTTTTGAAACATTTCTTCTCTCATTATAACCTGGGTTTGATGAAGACTTTTCATCTTTGAATGTTTGTCTGAAGTTTCTTTTGAATCTTCCTCCTTTCTTTGTATGAAGTGCAAGAGCATGATTTTCTTCTGGGGAGTCTTCCACTCCTCTATTTCTAAGTCTAAGTTCTTCTTGAGTACAATCTGTCCATAGACAATCAAAGGTTGGTAGACTTTCTCTTCCACTGATACTTTGAAGAAAAGGCTCCCAATGTTTTGGAAGTTTTTTGAGAGTGGAGAAGACAAGTTCTCTATCTGACCTGATTTCTCCAATAGCTTCTAGTTGTTCTTTAATCTTTGATATCTTCATAAAGAAGATAACAAATGTGTCACCTTTCGCCATCTTGGTACTTTGAAGTTGGCTCTTCAAGGTAAGAGCTCCGAGGGTGTTGTCACTTTTAAACATTTCTTTTAATGCTTCATACATTTCATAAACTGTCTTCAGGTTGGAAATACAAGGTAAGAGATGATCTCTTACCTCGTAGATGATTAATTTTCTTCCTTTGACATCTTCTTCCTTTCTTATCTTCTTCTCTTCATCGGTAGCTGTGGCTAGTAAAGTTTTAGTTACCACATCCAAAAGGTCATCTTCTTCAAGGGTGACCTGAAGTCTTGATTTCCAGGAGCTGAAGATGCTTTCTCCATCAAGCCTATCTTCTACTAAGGTTATGTTCTTCATTTGTTAAGATTCTTCAAACTCTCGCCAACTAGATTTGGAAAACCTAATGATTAGGTTGGATTAGTAACCTTGGATTTTGTTGGGCTTATGACTGCCAATAATCAACTTTGAGAGTGTCATGGAAATTCTTGTTGAATTGAAAAATGTTTATTCAAGAAGTAGTATAAATCCTAAGATCAAGATTCTGCAGAAAATCTCGGCACCCTAGAAACCCTAGGGGAAAAAACTCAAAATCCTCAGAATTTTATTTTGAAGGTCTCTGGAGATGCGCTGAGGAGGGCCGTACAAATTGGTCCAAATTTTAGTTGCAACGTCCACTTATAAAGGGGTGAAAGGGATGATCAAATGAGGGCCGTATGGATTTCTGCAGAAACCCTAGAGGTCATATGGAACTGCAGAAGGAGGATGGTTTAGCCTTTTGAATTCTTGTGCAGGGGTTCTTCAAGACCTATGCTTTGATACCATGTTGATTTTTTCAATAAGCAAGGTCAAGCATGAAGTTCATTCCATTTTTTTCCTTTAACTTAACCATAACCAATTATGTTGCAACAACCAAGATCACAAGAAGAAACACCATGCATAAGAACACAAGAAGTATCCTGGGAAACCCTTCTCAACAAGGGAATAAAACCCAGTCAAGATCCTTTGCTATATTATTCAAGAGAAAGACCTTCACCACCAACAAAACCTAGCACACAAGAGGGTGCTTGTAAACCCTAGAAGACTAGCACCCAAGAGAGGTGCACACTTTTCCCAAGAAGGTGTACTTGCAGAAATTTCCAAACACACACAAAATATGTGATTCCTCAATGGGGAATTTACCTTTACTTATACTAGACTGAACCTGTCAACAGAAGTGTCTATTGGCACAACAGGGCCGACCTCACTAACTCACACTATAATTAATAATAACTAGATTAATTATCTTTTATATTAATTATCTATCAAAATAAGGTGGGGCCGACCTGTACGCTTTACATTACAATTAGGGTTACAAGAAGGTCTGACTCTTGAACAATATAGCAAGGGATCTTATACACCCACTAATGCTCATCCACTAGGGGAACATCCATAGGGATGTCCATATCTCTGACTCACTACATTACACATAAGAACCACTTCTTCACTAGTGCTCAACCACTAGGATCACGTTCACCTGTGCTCGTCCACATACACATCTACTCAACCAATCTTCTTTCTCACTGCATTACACAGGAGAGTCATCTGGAGTTTCTCATCAACTCTCTGCTAAGAGGAGGCTAATACATCATCTTCATTTATGTCTCATGACAATGCACCCATCACTTTGGGATTTCACACATTCACCTTGTGCTCAACCACATGCATGTCAAACTCTGCAGATCTCCTTTCTCACAATGTTACACAGGAGAATCATCTGGAGGTCTTCTCAACTCTCTATAAAGAGGAGGCCATCTCTACATTCCAGCTTTGTCTCAGATAGGAACCACACACCCCTCTCAGGGGATCTCTCTCAGGTTCGTGTCCTGGAGAATGTCTCACATAGATGTAATCATCAACAATGACCTCGTCCAACACCAACAACTACCCACATGCACTAGCCAACTTAGCACACAATGCCACATATGAGAATCATCCCCAAAATAATTATTTAAGTTGTGTTGAATGTCATTGTAACTCCAAACATTATGGTGGGCATCCTCCAAGCCATACAAAATTTATTAAGATTGTTGGGCCAAAATATGGTGGCATGTAAAAAGGGATATGGATTAAATGCCATATAATATGGCAACCATATAATATTCCAAATCCCATAAAAGGTGTGTAAGGCTTTTAAAAAATGGTTTTTAAAATGATATTTTATGCCATATTAAAAGGCACGTGCTCCAAGTGAAGCCATGAGAAATGCTAAAGTGGGTTTGACCATATGTAATATGGTTTGGATAAACCATATCCAAGGATATCGACGCATAATATATGCCACGGGGTGTAATATATGCGCCATGTAACAAAAGGAGTCCAAAAACTATGTAACATGGTTCATTAAAACCATATTTTATGGAGTTTACTCCGATTCTATGCCAAGGATCATGTGGGTTGTTGGGATTGGATCCCACAACCTCTTTCTTTATAACCAAAAGGTTTTTCCAACAGGCCACATGGAAAATTTAAGTAAAGTAGTGCAGAACAATGTAATTTGTGGGAGCTAGAGTTATCCTTTTTCAGTACCATCGATTGTGTTGGATTCTTGAGGTCGAGCAGAACATAGTGAGACCAATCTGGAATCCATTTGATGTAATTTTTATGTACATTTTGAGCATTTGAAGAAATTAATAAGAAAGCCTCCCCCACTTAGACAAAGGCCTAGAGACGTAGACAACCTTGTCGAACTCCGTTAACAACCTTGATGTTATGGTTTGTTGTTCTTTATGCTTGCTTTCTGATCTGCATTCTTTATGATGGCTGAAATATTCTTTCATTAAGTTCTTCTTCTTTCCTTAACTCCTAATTGGTAATTGAACACATACTTAAAACTTAACCAAGTCTTTAAAGATCAATTTCAGATCAAGTGGTATCAGAGTAGGTTGACGGTTGGTTTTTGAGTTTTCATGATTACCAGGGAAAAGATGAGTCGTGGTGAAGGAGAGCTTGTAGAAGGGGATCCTGAGATTGGATAGAGAAAGAGGACTTCTCAAAGTGAGGAGATGGCATCGAAAGAAGGCATGTCTCAGAATGAGACAGAGTTGCAAAAGACTTTATTCGCCATGTCTGAGATGGTAAAGGTCTTATATGAGGATTACTTGGAATGGAAGAGGCCTTTCCAAGGGGAATATTCCAAACAAGACAAAAGCGAAGAAGGAGAGGATCCTCCTAAACCTCCTCCTTCACCTCCTCCTTCTCCATCACCTTCTTCTTCTTCAAGTACAAGTTCCAAATCCACTGCAAGAAAACATTCCCATAAACATAAACATGACATGCCTTTACTTAAGCTTGATGTGAAATTTGAATTACCCATGTATGATGGTGAAGTCAATGCTGAGAGGCTTGATAACTGGATCAGATAGATGGAAGTGTATTGTAGTGTGCAACAACTCAAGGATGAGGCAACTCAAATCAAGTTGGTATCGCTTCGTCTTGCAGGCACATCACTCATCTGGTGGTAAAGTAAGTTGCAAAATGGCATGCAACAAGTTGGTACTATATTTCCTTCATGGCAAGATTTTGTTTTTGCACTTAGAAAGCAATTTTATCCTTTGGGTTATAAAGAGAAGGATTTAATTGAATGACAAAGTCTTAAACTAAGAAAAGGACAAACAATGTAAGAATACATAAATGAATTTTGTAAGATGGCATTAATGTTAAATATTCCATTACATACCCAAGAAAATCTTATGAAGTATATAGGAGTTTTTCCTGCACATATTTGTAACAGTGTATTTATGTTTGGACCTACTAATTTTGATGAAGTTTATGTTCAAGCAACATACATTGAAGCAAGGGAAACGAGAGTTGGTGTATCATGGGAATCATCTTCAAGGAAAAAGGACAAAAGGAAGGGGAATGGAAAGAAAACAAATTCAGCGACAAGAAAGGAAGATAAGCGCTCTTGCAAACATTGCAAGAAAGAAGGGCACAATGATGACCATTGCTGGCAATTACACCCAGAAAAGAGACTAAAGTGGTTCAAAGAAAGGAAAGGGAGGAAAACAGTTGCAACAACAACATGACCAACATACTTGGCATATGATTCAAGTGATGAGACTAAAATCACAACAGTTGGTTTGACATGTAAAATTGGTGATGGATATGATTCTAGAAGTAAGTTGTTTCACATAAGGGTGATAATGAAACATACTAAGATCGATACATTGATAGATAGTGGGTCTCAATCTAACTTGATTTTAGAGGAAGTGGTTAAACAATTGGGATTAAACACTAATATGCATCATAAACCTTACCACTTAAATGGATAAGCAACAATCATAAATTGCACATAACAAAGCAATGCACTTTAAAGTTTGCAATTTCATCAAAGTTTATGGATGAGGTAACGTGTGATGTGGTGCCACTCAATGAATGTGGAATGGTCTTAGGCAGTCCTTATTTGTATGATCACAAAGCAATCTTCTATAGGGAACATAATCAATATCACTTAACTAAAGAAGGCAATGAATATGTTGTACATGCTCATCACATAAAAGCAAATCAATGTCTTCAAACAATGGAACAATTAAGGAAGTAAGCTTATGCAAGCAACACACCTATAATTGTGCCAAATAAAGCAGTTTATCTTAAGCATGAACATGAGATGATTGTAGAATGGAAGTTCAAACATACTTTGCTTCAAGATAAGCTAATGTCGTGCAAGCACATCAAACATATTAGCTCATTTGCAATCATATTTTTGATGTTATCGCTGCTAATGTTTTCAACATGGATGATAGTGGCTTCAGTAAGATGTGAACTAGTTCAAGTGGCTAACAATATGCTTTCAATTGTCATGGTTGTTTTGCAATTGATTATGATGCGACAGGTGCACATGATAGATTTTAAAGACAAAGGATAAGTGGGGTGGCCTATCTCGTAGTTGATGACTGGTTAATATCCTTTTGGAGGACCAAAAGGTCTTAGTGGGGAGGAATGATCCAAAATGAATCTAGAAAGGCTCAAAAATCAAAGTTTTCAAATGCTCAATAAAACGACATGATCGTGAAGTGCTCGTCGCAATATTTCCGGTAGCGCAAATGGATCAAAAATCTGAGTCCGTATGTGAAAGTTATGTTGTTCTAAAGTTCTGCACAAATAGGTAAAAAAAGTCAAACTGGTCAATGGGTGACATGGCATATTCTGGGCATGACACATGGCAAAGTCTGTAAAGGACATATGACACAACCTGATCCTGACACATGGCAGTTGAGAAAGTTGACAAGTGGCAGGCGATAGCGTCGACATGTGGCACATGGTGAATGGACGATTTCAACCAATAATAAAGTGACACGTGGCACCTCGGGCCAAGTCAAAAAATAATTGCTTTGCAAGAATCAAACTTGTGACCTCATCCAACACCAACAACTACCCACATACACTAGCCAACTTAGCACACAATGCCACATGTGAGAATCATCCCCAAAATAATTATTTAAGTTGTGTTGAATGTCATTGTAACTCCAAACATTATGGGAATCCTCCAAGCCATATGAAATTTATTGAGATTGTTAGGCCAAACATTATGGGCAACCTCGAAGCCATACAAAATTTATTAATATTGTTGGGCCAAAATATGGTGGCATGTAAAAAGGGATATGGATTAAATGCCATATAATATTCCAAAATGTTAAAAGGCTTTCGAGGACTAGTTTCCGGGTGTGTTTTGGTGTTTAAAGTTGGAGATTTGCGGTGGAGGTGGCTCTGGGGTTATTAGCCCTTTTTTGTTTTCTCCTTTTCAGCGTGCATGCTGGTTTTGTTTGATGTTTCTGGAGATGTTTGTGTTTTTTTCTTTGGGCATGGTCTATGGACTTGTACTGCTTGCTTAGTTTCTGTGGGAACTTATCGATGTAAAAAAAATATATTTTCATTAATATAATTGAACTAATTTTCGAAAAAAAAATAAATTAATATAATTGAACTAATTTAAAAAAAAAATAAAAAATGTAAAAAGATATATAGATTAAATGCCATATAATATTCCAATGTAAAAAGGGATATGGATTAAAATTTAAATTCCATATAATATTCCAAATCCCATAAAAGGTGTGTAAGGCTTTTAAAAAATGGTTTTTAAAATTATATTTTATGTCGAACTCTGTTAATAACCTTGTCGAACTCTGTTAATAACCTTGATGTTATGGTTTGCTTTTCTTTATGCTTACTTTTTGATCTGCATTCTTTATGATGGCTGAAATATTTTTTCATTAAGTTCTTCTTCTTTCCTTAATTCCTAATTGGTAATTGAACACATGATTAACCAAGTCTTTAAAGATCAATTTTTTATCATGAGATTCCTTCATATACACATAAAAAACCTGGTAGAAAAAAACAAGGCAATGGAAAGTACATGAAGCAACCTTAAGTATGTGGAGCAACATGTTATTTTCTAATAATTTGTAGATTTGTTCAAGACTAATAAGTTGGAGATCCATATCTAGATGTCCCAAAGCCATCCTCCAAATTATATCAGTCATGTTGTCAAACTTTGGCTTAATCCTTTGGCCTAGGTTGGACCTAGAACATTGCAAAGGAAAGAATTAGGTTTTGCATTTATGTCACCATGTTCATGAGATTTCTATACTAGCCATCTAGACACTTGTTCAAACAAATAGGTCAGGGTGGCTTCTTCGCCTTTGAGCCAAATAACATGAAGTGGGTTACAACATTCTAGGAAAATACAAAGAAATCAAAACACTAGGTCATGCAACATATTGTATTATGTGCCTCCAAACTCAATAGGTCCAGAATTTTAGTATTTTCGTATTGACACATGCTACAAGTGTTGATTGCCAACCTCTCATCTTCTCTTTTCTATAACTCTAGTTCCCTCGACATGCCAAATTCCATCTCACAAGGAATATAAGAATTGGGAATAAACAAATCCCCATTTCCAATAATGGAAGGAATGTGACACAACTACTACAAAATAATGAGAGATCATTCCAAATCAAACATTTCATTTAAAAAAAAGATTAATTAAATCAAAGAATGAACACATTACTTTTAAAAGGGAAATCACAAAAATAAATATTAATACCTAGTTTAGTATTTTCATATTAAATAATTGCTTTTTCATTTTTATTTTTCACCCTTTCTCTCAATAATAACCTTTTTCTCTATGTCTCATTTACCTTTAAAATATCATGCTTCGTCCTTCCATTCAATATAGTAAAAAAACAATATTAACAAATTATTAATAAATTGTGCCTTCTTATTAATATTTTAAATATTTAACTACTTTTTAAACTTGTTAACTCAATATGGACAAGCACAATTGTCCAACTCCTTTCTTAAAACTACTATGAGACTGTTTCTCTTAGCATATCTCCAAATAACATAAAAACAAAAAACAAAGGAAACTACAAAGCAACAAGTCCCTACAGTTTTGAGACTTGTGAACAACAATGGTATAAATCTTTTTGACATGGGTGATGAGGCAATAATTACAAGGCAAGTTAGATAAAGGGGCACAATCATTAGATGAGGGGTAAGATCAAAGGCTACACTATGATCTAAGTTGAGTCAACCAAATCAATCATAGTTTGTCTATCATACCATGCTATGGAAGGGAAGAGGGAAGCATTTCTCCACAAAACTAATAAGCCTCTTCTTCATAGATGGATGATACTTCATTAAATCTAATAAACCACATATTGCAAAACTTTTCAAAAATTTACACCACCACAAGCCATCTAAAAAATGTGCAATAAAAAAATATGGAAAACTACTTATTGAGTATTTGAAATGTATTACATGGAAATTGGTATAAATATTTTGGATAATATAAAATTTTCTCCCCAAAAATTATAATTTAAGTAACTTTTTGATAAGTTAGAATCAAGATGATTCATTAGAGTACATATTTTCTTGGCTCATTAGTTGCGAGTGGGGAGTTACGATTCACAAAATAAAGGATTTAATTTTTTTTTGATTTAATACATTTTAAAAAATATTGTCTTATCCAAAACCCTCGAGACCCATGAAATTCATGGTTGCGATAACATTGAATTTCGATCGAATATAATTATAATGAAAATCAAAATTATAACGAAAATCAAAATTTCTACATTAAAAAAATATGGTTTTAAATAATATTTACTCCTTCTTTAACTAGGTACGAATCTTTTGTAAAACTATATAATGTATTTCAGGTAGAAGATTGATGAAATGCCGGATTTTATTATATTGGAGCCCCTGTGGTTTTTGTTGATTCTATCAAAACGCAGTTTGTCGGATGCCAACAAAAGTGACCGCAAATTGCACTTTGATTCACGCATACCCAAATCAAACCCACATTCTTATTATTATTAGTGTGAGCATTTAAAAATATTATAAGCATGAATTCCCGGCATAATTTTATTTTCCATTCAAATGAAAATAAAAATAAAAAATCACTTATGAAATGAAAACTATTTCAGATTTTTATTAAAAATCACTTATGAAATGAAAACTATTTCAGATTTTTTTAATAAAAAGATAAAAAAAAAATTCATATAGATTTTGCTTTTCATTATTTTTATGGTTTTTTTTTATTAATCCTTTTCCATGATGCTTAACAATTAAAAAAAAAATAGTTACATTTTTTCTCTATTATGTTAGTTAAAAAAAGAATTGTTATTATTTGTATACAATAAAATCCTATTTTTATGGAGTTCATGGATGTATGCATCTTGTATTTATTAAAGCTGCAATCGGCATATCAAGTGGTCTTCTTGTTCACTGTAAGGTATTACCACAATGAGTTCTCCTCAAAATGAACTTGCTTTAGGGTTTGAATGGTTGAGAGATTAGGGTTTAGTGGCGGCATTTGATTTTTTGTGGAAAGATGCCATGGCGGTCTACGATGATTGGTTTGAGGATGAGATTGCTTGTTTAATGGACCCTTCCGATGAGGTTATGTGGATCCAAGAGGGAGATTTCAAGTTAGATGAGGAATACCGGGATTTGGCAAGAAAAGATATTGACGGGAAAGGGACTCCCGTGTACGGAATAGATTTAAATTTTAATGATATTAGTCTTGTTGTGAAGAAAGTGACAAAGGATCTGACAAAAGATGGGTCAGGTCATAAGGTGGGTGATTGTTTGAATGACACGAGGTGTGTTGGGATTATCGATGGAACTTTTGGATTTGAAGCTGTTGGAGGGGTTAGGTATGCTTTCAAGGGTTCTAAGATGTTGGATAGTCGTGAAGACTTGTTGAAGGTTAGCCCTGGAGGTAGCAAAGCTACTGGAGCTGGCAAAGAAGGAGAAGTTTGGTTAAATCGTGGAAACCAAGGAAGGTTGGATCTAAGATGGTTCTCGGTAGAGATGTGGTGCTTCAGGAGGTTTCTTTTCTTTCTTTATGCGCTCTAGTTGGGAGGTTTAGTTATTGGGCTTTGTAAAAAAACGACATTGGTTGGTGGATTGACGAACAATGGAAGTTTGATTTTGGTGAGAGGGTGGTTCTGTTTTAAGTTCAGAGAGGAGGCAAATGTGGATAAGATATTGGGAAAGGTTTGGTTATGTGGCTCTAGTAGCATGATGCTGAAAAGGTGGTCACATCTTTTCAATCCAGAGAAAGATCATTTTCGTTTCCGTCACTTATGGGTCTTGTTGCCGGGATGCCCATTGGTATTTTGGAATCGTGAAGCTTTTACGGAGATTGGTGAAGCTTTGGGTAAGTTTCTTCATGTGGATCTGGAGGTTTTAAATGGAAAGGATTGTCGGGTGGGGAAAATTCTTGTTGAGATGGATATTCATAAGGGTCTTCCAACGAATATGGAAATTGAATGGAGAGGGCATGTGCATGTCCAAAGATTAGACTACTGGGGGATTCCTTTTCACTGTTCATATTGTAAGGAAGTTGGGCATTTGAAAAAAGATTATATGGGAAGACCGAAACAACAATATGTGGTTGATTCTGATTATGTTGAAGATAAGGTTTCCTCTGAAGGCGACTTGTCCGAGGATCAAGAAGATTCGAGGGATCCAATTGAAGGATCATATTCTCTGTTGGAAGGGGAAATCT
>ML779999.1:257764-274284 GCA_009831015.1 Picea engelmannii
GATGCAATTAAGAGGCCAATCCTAGCACAAGTACCTCTAGGTTAATATGTGGGTATATTTTTGAAATTAAGTTTCATTTATGAGGAGTACTCCCCTCCCCCCACAAAGTCTCCATCAAGCATTGAGCATTCAAATTGAAACTATTTTTCATGGAGCTTGGAAATTTCCTATAAATAAGAGTCATGTGGCAACATTCAAGGGAGGATGAAAAAGTGGGCCAAAGTAAAACAACAAAAATATGAACAAAATATGAGGGATATTGAATTGAAACTAATAGAACTACAATATGGGACGGGCTAGGGATTTCTTAGCCAGGAAGCAAAAGACCTCCTATATGTTTTGGAAAAATGCTGTAGGGTCATCCTGGAAGAAATAGAGGCACAATGGAGGCTAAAGAGTTGGGCGTTGTGGCTAGCTTGCGGAGATGAAAACACAAAATTCTTTCAGGCCTTTGCCAAAGGCCAGAAGATGGCCAACACCATTTGGAGCCTACGAAATTAGAGGGGGGAGGAAATAAAAAAGTACAACGAATTAGCCAACTTGGGCATTAATCATTTTAAGACACTTTTCAAAGCCCAGGAGGAGACCTCGATTGAAGAAATGATAAAAGTTGCCCAACTCTTCCCCATATTTGTTGAAGAGGATGAAACTCGACACTTAACGAGCCTGGTTACTGAAAAAGAGCTGCTAGAATTCCTACACACTTTCCAAAAGGGGAAGAGTCATGGCCTAGATGGGTGGCCAATCAAACTCTACTTGGGGTGCTTTGATGTCCTGGGACCTGATCTACTGCGGGTAATTGAAGAATCAAGGAGGAAGGGTCATATACACAACCCAATCAATGCTACTTTCATAGCACTGATACCTAAGACAAACAACCTGACCTCCTTTGAAGATTTTTGGCCTGCATCCCTATACAATTGTCTGTACAAGATTATCTCAAAGGTTATCAGTAGAAGGATGAAGGTAATTCTCTCAAAACACATCTTTGGGGAACAGTTCGGATTTCTTGAAGGCAGGCAAATACATGAGACTATCGGGGTAGCACAAGAAGGTCTACACAACATCAAACTAAAGAAGCTGAGAGTAGCCGTGATAAAACTAGACCTATCCAAGGCTTTAGATAGGGTAAATTGGTTATACATCATAATGCTTCCGATACATCTGGGCTTTGGACTGGAATTCGTAAATTGGTTAATGGCATGCTTAAATTCGGTCTCCTTTTCCATTCTACTCAATGGTTCAACCACAACCTTTTTTCAAGCAGAGAGGGGAATTCGACAAGGCTGCCCTCTATCTCCCCTACTCTTTCTACTTGTAGCATAAAGCCTTAGCCGATATTTGACAGAGGCAAAGGTGGGAGGACGTTTCTCTGGTATCAAAACCTCAAATGGGCTAGCCATTACCCACTAACTCTTCATGGATGACATACTAATCTTCTGTGATGGATGAAATATGGATGCAGACTTATTATCGGAGGGGCTCACACTCTTCAAATTAGAAATGGGTATTAAAATCAATGCACATAAGTCCAATATACTCTTCTCTCGGATTGAGGATGAGGACATATGACATTATTTAGATCTTCTCCCCTTCCAAACACAGAATCTGGAAGAAGGACTCAAATACCTTGGTTTCCATTTAAAGCCAAATGATTATAGGAAGAATGACTGGATGTGGCTTCTAGAAAAGATAGAAAAAGGACTACAAGTTTGGAGCAATAAATGGTTATCAAGGGCAGGAAGGCTAGTTCTAATAAAGACGGTTTTGGAAGCAATCCTAGTATACTAGATGTGCCTCTCATGGATCCCAAAAGGAATACTAGAAAAAGAAAGAAGAATGTCCTTCTCTTATCTATGGAGGGGGAAATCCAAAAACCAAGTTTTGCCCTGGGTATGCTGGGAGAAAATTGTGAAACCCAAGGCCTTAGGTGGCTGGGGATTAATTTTTTTTTTTCTCTTCTCAAAAGCTCTGGCGGAAAAATCAGTTTGGCGACTAATTTCGACAACAAGTCTGTGGACCAAAGTGACCCAACAAAAGTATATGGCCCCACTATCTATCCTATAATGGATCAGGAGCCCTGGATCCAGAACATCAGAGATCTTAGTAATGTGGAAGGCAGTTCAATGGGATTTTGATGTGGTTGGAAACTCCCTAGCCTGGCAGGTAGGGTTTGACAACTCACTCAGAATCAGGCGAGACCCTTGGGCAGGCTGTATGAGAGAACACCTGCTCCCAAATGACCTCTGCACAACTTTAGAAAGGGAGGGTTATTTCCAACTTGCCCAAATAGCCGACCCCCTCCACACAACAATGTGGAAACAAGGATGGAAATCGGGGAGAACTTTGGAACTCAATGAACCACAAACTATAATTTGGGACCGCTATATCCTTGCTCTAAGGAGGGCAAACATATGCTTATTTGAAGGAGAGGATGAAATCATTTGGGATGGTGATCCGGGAGGCACTTATACTCCCAAAGCATGCTATGTACAACTCGGCATAGCACCGACACAACAAGAAGAGAAATGGTGGTGGAGGAGACTGTGGAAGTTAAAAATCCCAGCCAAAGGTAAACACTTGGTATGGTCTATTCTAGAAAACAAAGTTCCCACCTGGGATACTCTACAGAAGAAACAATTCCATGGGCCGAGTTGGTGCTCACTCTGCCGAATGCAGGAAGAAATGGTTGACCACTTATTTATGCACTGCCCCTTCACTCTTTCAGTTTAGATGGAAGCCTCCACTTTAAACCCCGACGTTGGCAGCTAGCGAGGATCCACTTTTGAAGCAACTTGAAAAGATTGGATAAAACCGACAATCCCAAAATACTTAAAAGCTATGATAATGCTAGCCACATGGGGAATCTGAATAGCTAGAAACAATACAATCTTTCGGGACGTCCCACAGGCACCACTAAGGGTGGCCACAATTTCCTTAAGTATTTTAGATCATTTCAATTTTGGAAAAACCACGGGACAGGGCATGAGTCGATCTCCCCAAAAGGAATAGATCGATAAAGGGAGACCATGGGCCTACTTTGACGGTGCGACCTCGGGGGATTTGTTAGCGATAAAAAACGCACTGGCATTTTTGAAAGAACGATGCCTAATATTGTAGGGAAAATTTTGATAGCTTCCTAGGCTCCAAATGCAGATTTGAAAACACCATTGGAAAGATTAGGATTTGTAGATGTCGATCGACTATTTAAGCATGCAAAATAGACTCTCCATGACTGAGAAATTTGATTTTGAAAAAATATGCACTTTCACCAGCGCAGAAGGCAGAATTATAACTAGTTAGCTGGTGAAAGCTCTGCCTTTCACCAGCTAAGAAGAAGACTTTCGGGTAAATTAGATGGTGAAAGCCTGTCACGGCCAGAATAACCGAATTTTTACCCAGATCGAGATTCTTTGGGTTTGAATGGTTTGAAATCTTCTTCAATAAGCTGGTTATGAATTATCAAATCAAAATCTGAAGGCCATTCTTGGAGATGAAAGTCAAAAGGGAATGTTTTGACTAGATTTGGTCATTTTCAAGGGAAAAATGATAGGAATCAAATGACACATCACCCAATTCGAATTTTATCTTTGGAGGACCAAATCAAACAACCTTGGGAGGCTAAAACTGCACTTCATCAACAATCTACTATTTTTAGAAATCATTAAATAGGACCTTTCCTATTTTGTTTTGATTTTCCATTCTAGATCCATTTTTATAGGATCTCATCCTACACTTGTTATATCTTTTTTGATTTGACTATTTTTAGTAAATCTGATCCATCTTTCAAGGATCTAGATTTCATCTTGTAAGGCTATAAAGCCAAAGACATTTGGAGCACTAAGGAGTTTAATTTTGGATACTCTTTTGCTATTGTACTAAGACACTTATTTTTCAATACAGAAAGACAGTCTTCTTTTGTTGTTAATGACATATTTCTTCATCTATTCCATGTTCTGTACTTTATTTCAATTTAGCTCAGCTTCTAAGAACTATTATCTTCTTATTAAGCTCATGAACTTGAACTAAAGGAATTCTTGCTAACTTGTATGATCCTACACACTGCTGTACTTGATTATCTAGATCAGTTTTCTCCATACCTTTTGATATTACTCTGTCTGGTCATTGATTCCTAAAAGCACTGTTTCATTCGATTGTATTGTGAGTTGTCTTCCCATTAGCTACTCTCTATTATCCCATTGATCCACACTTTCATTATTCATGATTTATTAAGTTACCAAGCATCCTTAGTCTACTACCCTAAGGAGTTTCTTGGAGTGATAACATTTGGCACTGTTGCCGGGGAGAGGAGATCGAAGCTCAGCTTCCTTGGGAGACAACAAGATCCAGCTTTGATGATAGACAAAGCTTGGACATCATTTGGTTGTAATTATCTATCTGGTGACTCCATGAAGGACAGATTCAATGGCGACTCCACAATAATCAAATGTCAAAAGCGTTTGCAGCTCTTTTGGCTCGGAGGTTTGCACCTCTTGATTTCTCAACAGTTCTTGGTTTCCCACATCCAGTTCCTTCTATAGATATTTGGGGAGATCACCTCCCAAGATTTGCAGAAAAGAAAGAAGATAATCCTTCAGATCATCTCATCAGATTTCATCAATGCAAGATTCAGCTAGATGTGTATCATGAGGATGCGCTCATGAATATGTTTGTCTTCTCATTAGAAGGAGATGCTTGTGAATGGTATCATTCTTTACCTCCTTCTAGAATATCTTCTTTAAAGGATTTTCATAGAGTATTCCATCATCGATGTGAAAGGTATTTTGCTCGAGAAATTCTTCTTGAAGGTTGTTGTGAAGAATTTCATTCACATATTCAAAATGTCTATTCTTCTAGTTGTGAACATGAAATTCTTTCTATTTATGCTGTTCAAGAGGAAGATCTTCAAGATAGAGTTGATGTGAATATTGATTATTGTGTGACCGAAGATTCTCTGGATTGTTCTTCTTATGTACCTACTACTTTAAACAAAAATGAAAGGGATTATAGGGTAGGGGAAGAAGAAGTTGAATTTTTAGCTGAAAGTCTCTTTAAAGAATGCTGTGAAAAATTTGAAAAACATGTTCAGCAAGAAGCAGTTGATTCTCCTATTTGCAGAGATGAAAGTTATGTTGTTAAGGAAGATCTTCATAATACAAATGGTTATAATGAGAATTATATATCTGTAGATGCATCAGATATTATCTCTGTTGCACATGCTGCCTTTGATTTGTATGAAGGATCAGTTATAGAAGAGCATTGTTCTCAAATTTTTAAAAGGGTTTCTCATGGTGTATTTTCACCTGAAAGAAAAGAGGAAGATCAGGAGATTGTTCATTTTCCTATGCAAAACAAGGGAGTGCTAGATTCACCTGTCTTTGATGAAGAACAATACTGTCATCCGGAAACTCCCGCTGTAGATATTGAAGCTCCTGCAACTGACATTGAAAAGTCATCTACAGAAATCAACAAGTTTGCATGCACCGTACTTGAATCTAGATCTGCAGACAACAACAAACCATTCATCATCAACAATGCAGTTAGTTTGCAGCCCTATCCATATTTACACGCAGTTGAAGGTGGCAGCTATTCTCGAAAGAAGGGTATGCAAAGATCTTCTGATGTTTAGTCGAAGCAACAGGAATAAGTGTTTTCTTACAGTGTTATTGATCCTTTTGCTGATTATCTAGAGTATTCGAGCAGCATAAATGTCAAATTACTCTTGTCAAACAAAGGTTGGTTATGCTGCACTTTCAAATTGTATATCAGTATTCTATGTTTTCCCACATTCATCATTTCCAGATCAGAAGTTTTACCAGTTATTCAGATACTTGTATGGCTTCATTGGAAGCATGATTTCACTTGATCTGGGAGCAGTACAGTGGTTAGAGTAGGAGTAGATAGAAGAATAAGCTCTTTTCTTTGAGCAAGTAGATTACTTTCAGTTTTCTTAATTAGGCAAAGAGACTCCCTTTTCACGCTTAATGGCTCGATCTGGATCATCCCTCCATGCTGCGGTTACTCAGTCGGCCTCGAAGTCATCCATCAATCTCTCAACGTGCTCTTGTGGATGGACTTCCTATAGTTGCTCTTGAGTCTACCATCATTTCACATGGTATTCCATACCCACAGAATTTGGAGACTGCAAAGCAGGTTGAGATGATTGTGAAGGAGAATGGAGTTGTTCCTACAACAATAGCGATCTTGAATGACATTCCTCGCATAGGTTTGACCGCAACAGAATTAGAGGAGCTTGCTAAATTGGGTCATAAAGCTTTGAAGACTGCACGAAGAGACATATATGTTGTTGCGATAGGAGGAAATGGTGCTACCACGATTTCTGCAACCATGTTTTTTTTGCTGCCAAGGTTGGAATTCACATCTTTGTTACTGGAGGTATTGGAGGAGTTCATCGACATGGAGAGAGCTCAATGGATGTTTCCCCTGATTTAACTGAGCTTGGAAGAACTCCAGTGGCTGTTGTCTGTGCTGGTGTCAAGTCAATATTGGACATTCCAAGAACTCTTGAATACTTGGAGACACAAGGTGTGACTGTTGCAGGATATAATACTGAAGAGTTTCCAGCATTTTTTATCCGAAGAAGTGGCTTCAAGGAACCTTGTCGTGTCATTTTTCAAAGGCATGAAGATCAATGACTCCTAACCTTGGTTGCCAGATCATTGACAACATTGAGTCAAACCCCAAGATAAAACTAAAACTGACTGCAAGTGTCTTGGGCGTGGTGAAAATATCTGCGTTTTGGAATGTCTGACAGGTCAAAGATATCTGGCCGCTAATCGAGCCATGATTCAAGTCATGAAACAAGCCATTTGCCAAAATCGCTAGTGCCATAAGATCATGCTCTTAGGAGCAGATTTTGGCATTCGGTTGTTTGCCGAGATTTGGGTGTCTCACGCCGAGCCTAACTCTATGTGCAGGTGTTCAATTAATTACAAGTGTCAGTTGTCAAATGTTGCAAGTGTATCATGCATAGGTTTGAAAAATTCAGGCACAAATGCCCTATGATTGGGGATAACTCACGTTCTGAGACGTTTGACAGAATTGGAGGTATATCAGTCCAAAAAATGTTAAGCAGGGAATCGACAATACATAGAGTTGCAAGAATCACCGATAGCCTTGCTTCTAGACCAGCTTGACTCTAAAGGAAATTTGATTAATGCAGTCATCACTTCTTCTTTTACACCAGGATATCTTGCACCGACGCCTGTCACGATTTTCAGAAATCGTATCTGCATAGATGGAGGTCTGACACTTTTCATGCCACCAACTTGTGCTGAAGATACAATTAGGGTTTATGTTTTTCCCCTTAGCTGTTTGGGATTGCAAGGCATTGGAATCAACCTCGATTTTCTATCCTAAGAATAGAGCATCAAGAGAGGCAGTGTTTTAAGAGATATAAAATCAGACACTGGGACAACCGGGTCTTAAGATATCCATCAGAGTGGGAGAGACAGGTTTTAGAGAGGTAGCTGCTTACTTGCTCGATCATCGCCACTTTGCCCAGGTACCCCTACAACTCTTGTGAAAGCTACTCATTCAATTTTCAATCTGAACATAAATGTGTTTCCTTGTAAGTCAGAGCCCTTTGCAAAGATTGGATCCCTCCAAAGATTTCAGCCCCATGAGTACGATGCAAGTGAACATGGCACTTCTCACTTTCCTGTAGGAGCTGTACATAGAATTGGTATTCTCGATATAAGAATTTTGAATACTGACAGGCATGGAGGTAATATTCTCGTCAGAAAGCTGAAGGAGGATAAGCATACTAGTAGAAGGACACAATTTGACATACAGGTATATGATGCTTTGAATTGACACAAATTGACCATAGACTTTTCTTACCAGAAGCACTTGATGATCCTTACTTTAAGTGGCTTCATTGGCCTCAGGCTTCATTACCTCTCAGAGGAGGAGCTTGAGTATAAAAGTCAATTGGGCTTATGCAAGTGGGCAAAGAGAAGACACATTAGGTCACTACAACATTGTTGTTGGCGATCTCAGCCCAGAGGTTACATATGCATCTCTCTTTGCTTGTCTTTCTATTTATCAAGTTGTTCAGATGCAAGGGTTATGTGGGATCAAAAATCTAGCAGGTCAAGGGGATTTGGCTTGGTTTCCTTCAGAAATCAACAGGATGCTGATAATGCAATAAATCAGATGATAAGGAGGAAAATATTGGGCAGTTTCTTTACCCGAAAGGAATTGAGTATTTGATGTGGAATATTTATGACGTGCATTTCTATGCATCCTTTGCATTGCTTATGTTATTTCCAAAACTTGAAGCTCAGCATCCAAAGAGATTTTGCTGCTACTGTATTGATGCACGATCCAGAAAGGTGAATTGAAGGCTCTCGTGAGTGAAGCAGTGATGGTGCTGAGTCTACTATTATGCACTTTAGTAATATAAAAACAACAGAAGCAGGCAAATTAATTTGGATGAGCTTCATCAAATCTACCAAGAATTTGGTATTGTTGAGATTGAGGAAATGATCAAGAAATTCCCATATGCCCTAGCAAGAAGATCCTTCTTGCGCTTCTTCCTACCATAGATAACAACACTTATGCATTTGGATTCTCTTTGTATGCTCTGCAGCTGTGGTGTCATTGCTTAAATTATTTCGATATCTCTAATTTGTTTTTTCCTCGCTTGCTTAGCATATCAATTCTTGAATTAAGCATTGTAGGTCACCTGAGGTTCAAAAAATCAAGTGTCGACAACACTTTATCGAGCAACTGTTGAAGAATCTAACACTCTATGCAGGATCATTGCTGCTCTGCATTATTTTCTTCTCAAAGATAAAACAGACTTTCACCAGCGCAGAAGGAAGAATTATAACCAGTAAGCTGATGAAAGGCAGAGCTTTCACCAATGAACTAGCAAATATTAAGGCAAAATAGATGGTGAAACCTGAGACTGGCCAGCGAAGGTGTATTTTTTCCCAGATCGAAGTTTTTCTCAACCAAACATCCTGGAAATAGTTTCTAAAGATGAATATTGAATTTACACATCAAATTCAAGATCCGGATTTGATAAAAAGATGTTTGAAGAGGTGTCAAAGTCAGATTATACACCTATTTTGGGGGCACAAAATCAGTTATTTTTGCCAAAGATAGCAAATTCGATTCTATCATGATCAAAGCACATCTACGAGCCTTGGAAGGCTATCTGCACACATCAGAGGATCTAAAAATGCTTTGTATCTGAAGCTGCTGCTGTATTGATACACGATCCAGAAAATGATGAATGACTCCATGCCTAATACTAAAGGCACAAGGTATACCAGGTTCTTGGAGACCTCACAGGGAGGTCTCCATCCCAGTTGGAGCCAGATGTTAGTGATAAAAAATGCACTAGCATTTTTGAAAGAACGATGCCTAATCTTGTAGGGAAAATTTTGATAGCTTCCCGGGCTCCAAATGAAGATTTGAAAGCACCATTGGAAATATTAGGATTTGTAGATGTCGATCGACTATTTAAGCATGCAAAACAGACTCTCCATGACTGAGAAATTTGATTTTGAAAAAATCTGCGCTTTCACCAGTGCAGAAGGCAGAATTATAACTAGTTAGCTGGTGAAAGCTTTGCCTTTCACCAGCTAAGAAGCAGACTTTCAGGTAAATTAGCTGGTGAAAGCCTGTCATGGCCGGAATAGCCGAATTTTTGCCCAGATCGAGATTCTTTGGGTTTGAATGGTTTGAAATCTTCTTCAATAAGCTGGTTATGAATTATCAAATCAAAATCTGAAGGCCATTCTTGGAGGATGAAAGTCAAAAGGGAATTTTTTGACTAGATTTGGTCATTTTCAAGGGCAAAATGATAGGAATCAAATGACACATCACCCAATTCGAATTTTATCTTTGGAGGACCAAATCAAACAACCTTGGGAGGCTAAAACTGCACTTTATCAACAATCTACTATTTTTAGAAATCATTAAATAGGACCTTTCCTATTTTGTTTTGATTTTCCATTCTAGATCCATTTTTATAGGATCTCATCCTACACTTGTTATATCTATTTTGATTTGACTATTTTTAGTAAATCTGTTCCATCTTTCAAGGATCTAGATTTCATCTTGTAAGGATATAAAGCCAAAGACATTTGGAGCACTAAGGAGTTCAATTTTGGATACTCTTTTGCTATTGTACTAAGACACTTATTTTTCAATACAGAAAGACAGTCTTCTTTTGTTGTTAATGACAGATTTCTTCATCTATTCCATGTTTTGTACTTTATTTCAGTTTAGCTCAGCTTCTAAGAACTTTTATCTTCTTATTAAGCTCATGAACTTGAACTAAAGGAATTCTTGCTGGCTTGTATGATCCTACACACTGCTGTACTTGATTATCTAGATCAGTTTTCTCCATACCTTTTGATATTACTCTATCTGGTCATTGATTCCTAAAAGCAGTGTTTCATTCGATAGCATTGTGAGTTGTCTTCCCATTAGCTACTCTCTATTATCCCATTGATCCACACTTTCATTATTCATGATTTATTAAGTTACCAAGCATCCTTAGTCTACAACCCTAAGGAGTTTCTTGGAGTGATAACATGATCAATTACACTGTGGGGGGGGAGGTTGTTTATTTCTAATTGAATGACATTTTTTCCACCTCAGAGCTGGGATGGGGCCCGTAACAAATAACTATGCTGAGATGCAAGCCTTAAAACTACTACTTCTTTTTGCAGTAGAAAAGGGTGTATCCACGCTACAAGTTTTTGGGGACTCTTTGATCATCATCAAGTGGGAAAACCAAGGACAATTTTGTCACATAACTAGACTTAGACCATTCCTGACAAAAGTATTGAGGACCATTGCTAATTTTGACACTTTCTCTCTCTCTCTCTCTCTCACATTTACAGGGAAAGGAACTCCATGGCTGATCGACTATCCAAATAAGCCACACAACTAGATTTTGGAAGCTGGCACATCACAGAACATACAGAGGAAGGAAGTTTTGAATACCACAGGCCTTTCCAGGAAGAACAAGCATAAATATCCGTAGCTCATATCTTCTTTTGGGTACTCTAATCAGGAACACAATGTGTATAACTTGAATTTTTTTGGAAACTCTCACTACTTTTGTATACCTGGAAATTTTAGGGGTGGATGCCCACTCACAGTTTGTTTTTTTGTAATGAAGAAACATAGAAATGTAAGAGACACTATACAGACAATATATATCTTGGCTATCCTCATAGAAAATATATATCTGCGAATGTAATTTTATACCTCCTTTAATAAAATTATGACTTTTTTCCTTGGAAAACAAAAACATTCAAGGGAGGAATAAAATTGCAAAGTTATGTTGTTTAGATGAGATTGGATATCACTTGTCTTACACTTTCCATATTTGTTATCCATGACTACTATTCTTGTTTGATCTCTTCCATTGAAGGAGCAAAAAACATTTTTTCATACACACCATTTGTGAGCGAAAAGCCATTAAGGAGCAAAAGGACCCTCCCAAGGAGAGTGTAGGAGCACTTGCACCCATCATTCTCCCCAAGTGAAAATATTCATGTTGAAAGCCCATCCATTGGTAATACATGAGTATTGTTGCTTCCCTCTCTTTTGTTGTTTAAATTTTATGTTTGTAGCTTAGTTCTTTGTTTGAATCTCATGCATGTTCCTTTATTTCATATTTCTTGCAATGATACTCTAGTTATTGGTCTTGATACTAACAATTGCTTATTCTATAGCTTGGAAACATAGCTATACCAAGGAATATTTTACTCACCATTGTAGAAAATTAACCAAAATAGATTGACGACTGCACTTGAGTTTAGATCCATGATTCTCTCTTCTCAAGTTGTTTGTAGCCATTCTCTAACTTTTAGTGTCTTGTAGAACTCATGCTCAGCCTTTTCAACTACTTGGAAATCACCCTCCATGATTTTTTTTCTTAGAATTCTATTTCATGTGAACTGGATGACTTGCGTGTCCATTTTGGCATATCCCGCATAGGTCCCACAACTTGCAACACTATGTTGCCGAGCAATCTGTGTGACCGTCTCTGCACAAACCCATGCAAGTATGCTAAATCCACCTTTTTTGTAGATAATTTGGTTCATCATTATGCTTAGGAAATATGGTTTAGTTTGTCATAAATTATAGGCTTACATTCTCTAATATTTTCCATTATTTCTTAGTAATTATCTAATCTAGTTGGTAGTAGGGGAAATCAAATTTCCTTTCTCTTGCCACATTGATGGCCTATTGCTTGTAATCGCACATGGATGTTTATATTAGAGTGAAAAAATATTTTTCTTCCCGGTCTCTTCACTTACCACACACAAAGGTACCTAAAACCCTCTTACCTCTAGTATGCTCTTTGTCTTGTGCCCAAAAGTGATTATGGCAAATTGGAATGAGGGGAGTAGGTGAAATACCTCTCTTTAACACATATTTCCTTTTTGTGTCATGGTTGATTGGAAATTCATCATCACATAGAAATTAATTAGGTGGAGTAAGAACCCATACATGCTCACATGTTTATTTTTGACAATTTCTTTAAGTTTTTTCAATCATCAGTGACAGTTTTGAATATTTTTGCAAACACTACATCACATACAAACTAAGTGGGTAGAGTAATAGACCACTCAAGTCCACATGTTTTTCTATCGATCTAATTTCTCTTAAGTAATTCAATTTTCCATTTCTTTTGTCTCACAAATTTTTGTTTCCTCATGAGAAGCACACACACAAAGGAACCAAATAATCCTCTTTTTCAAGTATGCTCTTCACTTTGCACCCACAAGTAATCTTGGTGAATCTAAAAGAATAAAGAGCGTTGAAATACCTCCTTTGTCACACTTTAATCAAAACAACTTGTTCATGACTCTAGTTTAGCCTCCTAAAAAACAACTCTATCTAATCAACACACTTAATTCGTCCTTTGCAAGGTCACAAAAGAATTAATAGTGTTGGCTAGTATTTTGGAGATAGGCATCCAAATAACTCCCTGTTATTATTTCTCATATGAAACACAGAAGTTGTTTCAGGGATATTTCAAATCCTTCCCCTCAAGTGTGCACAAACCAAGGCAAGGAGATACCTGTGAAGGGTCATATGCTCAGCTCTAGTTGTTCCTGCTAGTATCCTCAAGCCACCCAGCTCTTGTTTGACTATGGTCCATGATTACTCAAAGCAAAGAGTCCCTCACTCACACTTGATGAAGGTAACTTACTAGCCAAAAACTAGGATTTCTACATAGGTGGTGTTTGTGGGTTGCCTTTGCACCTGAGACATATATCATTGGCCATTGGGAAATGTCACTAGATCCATTAGAACATGCCCCTAATTCCCCTCATTATAATTGACTCATTCACACCTTCACTAGCCTTTTTCATTGGCTTCAGACCCCATTGTTGAGAGCTCCTGGAAAGCCCAATGTTATTTTGAGTGAAAGGACATTATGTCTAATAGGACACATGTTTTTCTTCTTGTGTGAAAATCCCTCTATCTAAACACATATTGATTTAAAATGGAATACATTACATTGTTGCATCATTATCTCAATTATTTCATTTTGAGTCACACATTTTTCTTTGATTAGGCTAATATATTACAAATCACAGTTTAGTAACCATTCACTTGAAATTCACATACCACTTGCAAGTTAAGAACCATAGGGGTATATTTGTTTCTTGATCATTCTCGGTGCTCACAAGGCCTTCCCCTAGCATTGGGAGTTGTCCTTATTCTTTATCCTTCACCAATTCGACCATCCTCACCACATTTACCTTTGGCTGTGGAATTTTTAGGTCTAGACCTACTCAGGTTATTCTTTTTAGGATCAACTTATCATAGCACCCATCTTGGAAGCTCATCCTCATCAAGAGCTATCTCCCAATAGTTAGTATCAACGGTGGGTGTTCCACCACCACCCCCACCTATGCCCAACCTCTTGTGTATGGATTCACTCAATATTATAGACTTAATGAATCTCACTAATGATCCCATTTTACATGACCTAGCTAGGTTTTCCATGCTGACCAAGCCTCCCTCGAATATCCCAAAATTCCAGGGAAATTTTGGTGAAGACCCAACTAACCACATAATGTAATTTCATCTACGATGATCTTCCAATGGTATCACAAATGATTATGTTTAGTTAAGATTGTTCCAGAGAACTTCAACTAGGCCATCAACCAAATGGTACATCAATGAAATGGTAGGATCACATGCCAATTTTGTATCTTTGACAAATGCATTCCTAACTTTTTTCTAGTTACATGTTCATCATGACATCGACCAAGAAATTATTACTGATTTCCAACAAACAACTTCCATGCAAATTATAGACCATATGCACAAGTGGCGTCGGTAGCACAACCTATGAAAAATTGTAGTCAAGAACAAAATCCTCCTAGATTGTTTCTTGAAATCCCCTTTGCCATTGATTTCCAAAGATGTGTGCACCATGTTACACATCAAAATTACTCACTTCAATGATGACCCATTGTCATCATTACTAGTGTCACAAGTGTCTCTTTTTTGATTGCAAGTGTTGCAAGTGTCGCAAACATCATACTGCCATCTTTCCTATGTCGTGTCTCTAACGACATCATAGGGACACTTAAGACACCTTCAAATACTGGTTTAAGAAGGAGAAATCATCTGACGAGGAGTACAAATATTTTTCCATTGAGAAAACCACTTAAAAATGAAGTTTGAAGAGCATCTCTCCCCTACCCACTGTCAGGGAGTTCCAACGCTCCCTACCCTCCTTTGGGAGAGCGTTATAGCACTCTGTGCACCCTTATGAGGGAGTGCTAGGATTTTTGAGAAAATTTTGGGACAACACTCCCCTACCCACTGTCAGGGAGTGCCATCGCTCCCTAACCCTCTTTGGGGGAGCGTTGCAACGCTCTATGTACCCTTTTGGGGGAGTATTGTCCTATTTGGGAGTCTTATATTGTTGAGAAAATCAGGGGAAGATCCCCCTTATCTTGGAAATCAGTTGGATTCGAATTTGAGGTCAAGGCTACATCTTAGGGAGGATCCACAACTGATGGAGAAGGATCCTCAACCTATCCCAAGAAACTCTAAGGTGGTTGGGTCTCTACAAGCTTATATAAGGAGGCCTTCTCATGGTGAAAGGGGATATAAAGATTGAGAGATACCAAACTTATGATCTCATGAGTGGTATTGATATGGAGACATTGTGAAGCATCAAACTTATGATTTGATAAGGGAGATATCATTGATGCATCATCATTCCGTGTGTGGATTATTTGAGGAAGGGTCTAGACAAAGAGAGCTTGGTGAAGCTGCTGCACCTACATCCATGGCTATAAGCATCTCATTTTGTTTTCGTTAATATAAATCTATGATTGGCTTGTTTCCTTTAAAGTTTGTGTACGTTTCATGAACTTGTTTCTTTCATAGATCCATTATGAACCTAATCATGGTAGATTAGGAAGTATCATTGTTATTGCTCATTGTATTGCAGGACCTTCTGAAGAACTTGGAGGTCAAGATCAGCCCGGATCGAGCAAGGACAAACATCGGTAAAAAGGTATTTACCCTTCTTCCTTCTTCTTCTTTGATAGTTTAGCTTCATGAAAAGGAAATTCAATGTCCATAATAACACTTTTCTGTCTTGGTCATAGGGGTCTAGTATCCAAGAGGAAATCCACTTGTCTGCAGGGGGATTTTCCTATAACACACCACCATGACTCTGATTGAATACAATGTCATTCTTAAAGCTTAACACTTTGATTTAATCTACGCTATGTCCAGGTGCTTATACATAGTCATCCTAGATGCCCTTTGCACTCATACATTTGAGTGAGAAATGCTAGGGGCATTCCATTCAAGAGATGGGTTGATTAAGTCGATGACTCATATCAACCACCCTTAGGGACACCCATCCCTATATGGCATCAACCAACATGGGGGGAATTATGGCAAAGACCCCTCCCATCACAATGTTGTTGGTACATCATATGCACCTAATAACATACCACACAACAATTCCTCTCATGTCCAGGGTGGACACAACCCACCACACTCAGGGACTAGCATGCACTCCCAAGGAATGCAAGCTTCCCCGCATATGTCTGGGCTATCCTACAACAAACAAAACTATAGTAGAGGGACATCCACCTATTACGAATAGTATGGGAACCTTGCATAGGTAAACCTATACTTCCCATTCCCCAGTACCCCACAAGCCACTGTTGCACCACCACCTACTCAACAACATGCCGCCATGAATTTTTTTCAACCTTCACTAGCTCAACAAGTTCAAGCATTTGAATAGTTGAATTTGGTCAATCCTGCTAACCAACATAATAATAGAAAAAAGAAAAGAAAGAACAAACAAAAAGTAAATCGGGGACAGGAAGGTAATCCTCTTAACCAAAACAACAATGCTGGGGGCAATGCCAATGTTGGTAACTAGAACCAAAATACTGAACATTAACAAAACAAAACAAGGGAAGAACAACAATATTCAAACTAGCTTCCCTTGCACATTATGTGGTGAG
>ML779999.1:305840-319106 GCA_009831015.1 Picea engelmannii
GGTAATACATGAGTATTGTTGCTTCCCTCTCTTTTGTTGTTAAAATTTTATGTTTGTAGCTTATTTCTTTGTTTGAATCTCATGCATGTTCCTTTATTTCATATTTCTTTCAATGATACTCTAGTGATTAGTCTTCACACTAACAATTATTTGTTCTATAGGTCGGTAGCCTAGCTATAGCAAGGAATATTTTACTCACCATTGTAGAAAATCAACCAAAACAATAAGGAAATTGAATCTAGAATGGAATGATAGAGTAAGGATGTGGAGGACATCCATTATCAATTTATTTGTCACTTAGTAGTTGTAGTTGATTAGGTTTCATGATGGGTTAGCTAGCTAATGTTTCAATACTTGAAGATAGAAGGTAGAGTAAGGATGTGGAGGACATCCATTATCAATTTATTTGTCACTTAGTAGTTGTAGATGACTAGGTTGCATAATGGGTCAACTAGCTAATGTTTCAATACTTGAAGATAGAAGGTATCCCCAAGGTTCATTCATTGAATAAAACTTACATCCCATCACTATAATGGAGAGATCCACATCATCAGGTATGTGCATCCATTGAATAGACAATGATGAGGGCAAAGACAAAACCACCTGACCCTTTTCTATTTTTGTATAAATCGCATCAAAACACTTGAGTCATATTATGCTTCCCATCACCATGGAAATTCCTTTAGGCACTCTTGGTATAGTTTCAAACGGAATCTCATGCCCTTATAGTGTAGTACTGAAGAGATGACCAATCTCTATGATCAATAGGCAACAAAGTGTGACCTCTAAAACAGCGGGTTTAAGAAAACAAAATGACTTATGGTTGCTAGACAAACTGAATAACAAAGAAGACCTTAGGTGTTATGCCTTTGAACATACTAGTAGTTTCTGTGAGTAAGGGTGTCTGATCCATAGCGGGATCCATACCTATGTTTGAAACAATACTAAGTGAGATGATGGCGGGTTGTATAGTGAAACATTTACAGCTTCGAGTTCTAGTGAAAGGCCCCTAGGCTTGCATGACTATCAATGCCTTCAAGTGTGAGCACTTCTCACAATTTACCACTTCAAGTTTGAGGGAATCCTCGCATCAGAGTAGTTCTTTATTGTTACGGGTGCCCCTCAGGGTGATGTATATTTCTACCTCACATATTTTCTAGCTATAACATTATGCACTATCTTCTAAAAAGTTCATCGTGTTTAGACATGATCCTAAAGCTTACATGTCTACTATTTTAATATTTCGATAATTTGCACAAGGTTGTTTGGTTATTTGTAGGTGGGTTTCATTAGTTCTTCATGAGATGTCCTTTCTCCTTGTTCACAAGCATTTCTCTCTCTATAGTGTATCACAGGTCACAAGCATGTGGTATAGAAAATGATGATGTATTTTAGCTATATGGTAGATCCTAACCTCATACATAAGGGGGCAACTGTGATCACCTAAATTTTTCTCACAAAGAGATTCAAGTAATCACTGAAAAACATCACCAGTGCATAAGAACAAAAAAAAACAAGGATACCTCATGGCTATTATACATCACCTCAAAAGAGGTTGACAAAAATTTATAAAAGTGGGTTTTCATACAATTGCACGATCTTCCTACATTAACATGCGTGCAAATTGCATGACTTTTCCTTTGATAGCCGCACAAGTATGCAAGTACATGTAGAATTGACTAGTTGGATGCTATTAAGAGGATAGACCTAGCATGGGCACCTCTAGGTTGATGTGTAGGTATATTTTGAACTTCAGTTTCATTTATGAGGAGCATTCTCCCCCTCCCCCCTCAAGTCTCGATCAATCATTGAGAATCCACATTGAAACTAGTTTTTATGGAGCATTGAATTTTCCTATAAATAACAACCATGGGGTAGCATTCAAAGGAGGAATAAAATTGCAAAGTTATGTTGTTTAGATGAGCTTGGAGACCACTTGTCTTACACACTCATCTTTTCTATCCATAGCTACCGTGCTTGTTTGAGCTCTTCCATTGAAGGAAAAAAAACATTTCCTCATACACACAATTTGTGAGAGAGAGGCCACTTAGGATCAAAAGGACCCTCCCAAGGAGAGTGTTGAAGAATACTCGCATATGATCATTCTCCCCAGGTGAAAACCTTCATGTTAAAAGCCCATCCAATGGTAATACATAAGTATTGTTTCTTCCCTCACTTTTGTTGTTTAAATTTTATGTTTGTAGCTTATTTCTTTGCTTGAATCTCATGTATGTTCCTTTGTTTCATATTTCTTGCAATGATACTCTAGTGATTGGTCTTCACACTAACAATTATTTTTTCTATAACTTGGTAGCCTAGATATAGCAAGGAATATTTTACTCACCATTGTAGAAAATCAACCAAAACAATAAGGAAATTGAATCAAGAATGTAATGATAGAGTAAGGAGGTGGAGGACATCCACTATCAATTTGATTGTCACTTTGTAGTTGTAGATGACCAGGTTGCACAATGGGTCAACTAGCTAATGTTTCAATACTTGAAGATATAATGTATCCCCAAGGTTCATTCATTGAATAAAACCTACCTCCCAACACTATAATGGAGAGATCCACATCATCATAGGCATGCACATCCATCAATTAGACAACGACGAGGGAAAAGATGGAACCACTTGGCCTTTTCTATTTTTTAATAAATCATATCCAACCACTTTAGTCATATTATGCTTCCCTTCACCAAGGAAATTCCTGTAGGCACCCCTGGTATAGATTTTAATGGGAGGACATGCCCTCATAGTCTAGTATTGGAGAGATGAAAAATATCTATGATCAATAGGTAATGAAGTGTGAACTTTGAATCAACGGGGGAAAGCAACCACACCGAATTATGGTTGTTGGATAAAGTGAATAGCAAACATGACCTTAGGTGTTATGCCTTCTAACGTACTAGTAGTTTCTGTGAGTAAGGGTGTTTTATCCGTAGCAGGATCTAGACCTTTGTTTGAAAGTATACTAAGTGAGATGAAGGCGGGGAAGACATTGGTAGCTCTAGATATTTAATCAATTATGTTGAAATATAAACTTGACAATGAGAGGGGGGGGGTGGGAATCAGTGTCACAAAACTTTGGACAATTTTTCACTTTTCATAAATTAATTGAACACCATATATTTATTTCAATTTCTCAACCAATATATAAAAGAATAAATATTTTATTTATTTATTTAACTTGAATGAATACATAAGATCAATATTCATCTTCAAACAATTATGGGAGACCCAACTCTTTGTTACAAGATCTAGCTTGTACTTCTCATATCCAACTGAGAAATGAGGAATCCAACCCTCATAACAAGTCCCAACTTGTTGATCTCAAATCCAACTGAGATGTGAGGAATCCAATCCTCATACAAGACCCAACTTGTAAACATGCACCAACCTGATAGAATGAACCTTCATTCAATTCGTTATATATAAATATATATACTTCAACAAATTCAACTACATCTTTTGTTCACCATAATTCTTTGTTTATATAGTCTCCCAACTGGTGTGAAATATGAAGCATTGTGTCCCTTTGTTTGAACCATCACACATCTTCATTTAACTAACTAATATTGATTTTGAGCTTTGTCCTTATGAGTTGATCATAGACATGGATCGACTCATTATATCGTTCTCATGCTGCTGCTGCATTCTCGGTTCACCAATAGATCATATTCGATCTTTTACCAATTCTTTGTATTGTTCTGGTGTTAACTCTTTGTCGAATGAAATCTATATGAGGTGCTTCCTTCAAACCATTTACATATGACCATATGTGCAAAACCATAGTCTTATTAATTTAAGTAATGTTTCTAGTGCCTCACGAGTTATGTGTTCGTAACCCATGACAGGGGGATGGAACCTGGTCCTTTAGACTTCCAGCCTTTGGAATCATTCAACCTTCCGGAGTACATTTTTTCGAAGTGCGTATATTATATCAGACGATCGTGTTTTATTTTAACGATGAACGATACTCGTTCATTTCAGAACTTCATCGTTTCGGGGTTTTGAAATTTGCAATCTTCTAACTCATTCGGAGAAAATACCACCAAAGTACGTATTATATATTTACTCGTAGATTAGACAGTTCTGTCTTAATATGTGGTTGAGTGGACGGTCCGTGCAACCTCAACAAGATGTTTTATTAATTCCCTTCTCATTGTGGACTTTTTAGGATCTCGACCGTGAATCTTCCTTCTTGACGGATGGTTAGATCTTACTTCAGAGCTTTGACTCTTCGGGACTCTGGGTTACTAGAACTCTGAGGTAGTTCAATCCCTCTGGAGTGATAGCCTACTGAATAAGTCATAAAGAGGTGGTGACTAATTGTTGTCGGTTAACACCTCCACTTATGCTATCCTTCCACTATGCTTGATCAATGGTTGAGAACGCTCCCAAAGTAGATCAACGATTAGCGTTATTTCGTGATTTACGCTTACTCTATCCTTCCATTGTATTTGATCAACGGTCAAGAATGCTCCTGAATTAGATCAACGATTAGCGTTACTTCATGATTTACCCTTACTCTATCCTTCCACTGTACTTGATCAACAGTTGAGAATGCTCCCAAATTAGATCAACGATTAGCGTTAACTTCGGCCTTCGATGCTTCAGGCAGTTGCTGGTGGTAGAAACTAGTTTCCTCCAAAGGACACACTCCTGGAGTGATGTAACTTGTTGACATCACTGCTGACTTGGCACTGGTCGAGTGGTTGCCACATGTCACCTAGATTCATGAATTTCGTATACCTAAATTTACAACTAGACCTTGACACTTGTCCTTGCTGACATGGTCTTGTTGACGTGGATCTCCTGATGTGTCACATGTCCTCCTCCTGGATCTAATGGTCGTAGGTTCATATGAAGTTTCTTATTGATCTAACGGTTGTCATTGCTTCAGGAATATGACACTTTTGAGACTTCAATCTAATCCTCCCAAATTAGTGAAGTTCCGAATAGATCTATCACTGTAGATATTTCCTATCTTGATCCTATGGCCTTTGTTTATTCCAGAACTCTGGGGTTCGGGAGTTATTAGCTCATTTGAGCTGTTTATTGTCGGAGTAGGTTAAGGCCGCAGTTGACCACGCTCTCATAGTTGTTACTCCAGAGCAACGATTGCCTGGATTTCTTGCTCCAACAATCGATGAGGGTTCGTGACTCTGGGGCTTTAGCCTTCAGGTTATTCTCTTTTTCCCATGCGATTGAGGGCTATGACCTCGTTCCAATCTTTTGGGTGCTAACCTCTCATCAAGGATCGATGATCATTATTAAACCGACGTGGAGATCTATGATCAGGGATGATTGTGGAGTCCCAACTAACATGACCTTTAAAACCGTCATCGAGTTCCGCAATAGAAGATGCACGTAGGCGGATGGACCAATGTGAGCCATCGATTTGTTGACGAGTGATGATCGAAGATCATCATGGATTTCAAAATTGAAATATGTGTGGACGTTAACTCATCCTTTGAATCCTGTCATGTATCCCTGCCGTCGATCTGCCTTCACTGAGATCTAACGGTCATGACTTAATCGGATGTTATTTCGACAGTCTTCCTCTGCAACTCCCAGATCTAACGGCTGTTGTGGATTTCTGCTGAATTCATCCTTTGACGGTCACAATCTATTCTTTTGTTAGATTTATGGCACCTGTAAAATTCTCTTTATGAAACCTAATCTTCTGCGCAACTTCAAAAGACCTATCTCTTCCGAGCTTTGGAAAATGTACTTGTAACAAAGATCATCAATCCTTGACAGTGATCTAAGATTACATCGATGACATTTACCCGACACTTTTTCTCCTAAACTTTTAGCCTTGCTGCTCCGTTTCATTCTCTTTCCATCAATGACCCTTCATTACACATGAACATACCTTATTGGCCATCCTGACATTAATTCCAAATGTATAACGTTGTTCATGACTGATTCATGTTGTGATCAATGAAAACACACAATCAATAATGCCAAAAATCCCCCCCTTTCTCATTGAGGGCAACATATCTGTAAAACAAAAATGATTTCATACCTTTTCTCCCCATATCATTGATATTATTTTATATCTCATAGCAATTTTTTTTTCTTCTTAACTTTGTTTTACTGCTTCTCTCCCCCTTTGACATCAATGACAAAGAGTGAGGCTCTGACTATTTTTCTCCCCCTGTGAATTTACTAACTTCTTATCTCAGTTCATTGGGATATTTGTGTTCAAATAAGTAGTCTTCTTGATACCAACTTGTAGTGATACCAATTTGTAGTGATCAAGTCTTTTAAACCTAATCTAATTACTTTCTTATTTGATAACCAAAATACTCCCCTTGAGTTTTTACTGTGTTTCCTTTGTCAAATAGGAAAAGGGTATGAATATTACTGATCTTCTTGATCTGCTTCTTATTCTTATTTGATATTTCACAGGAATATCAATTGAGGATTGATACCAATTGATTTAATACCAATTTTGTTATCAATTGATTTTTGCTAATATCAATTGATCTTTGCTGATTGATACCCCTTGAACTTCTCTGCTACTTTTTCTCTTCTCCCCTTTTTACAAAAGTTACAAAAATGATATTTTCTTGTTCCCTTTGAGGTTATGCTCCCCCTAAGGCGTTGCTCTCCTTTTTCCATTTTCTCCTTCTTGTATTCTACAATCCCCCTTATCAATGGTTTTTCTTTCTTTGGCTAAAGTATTATGACATCATCAAGATTGTGTCATATTCTTCTATAAGGACTTCCCTTTCTTGAGTTTGATCTATTTCATATTGAATTTCACATTCCTCATTAGGACCTTCACCCATCACTTTCTTGTTATTAATTTCTTCATTTTTAGGTGCAAGATCATGTTTCTTGCTTTCTCCTTCAAATTTTCTTCTCCATATTTTTCTATGAGATATTCTGCTTTTTGGACCTTTTCTCTCTAATTGTGTTTTTGGAGATTTGTCATCTCCTTTCTTCTTCCAAATTTTATTAGGTTTTCTCTTTGGCTTGGATGACTTATTTAAGGATTGACTTTTTGAACTCCTGCATCTTTGGGATTTGTGCCCAAACCTATCACATTTGTAACATCTCATTGTATGACAGAATTTTGTTGTGTGCCCAACAAAATTGCATCTCCAACATCTAATTGAGTTTTTGGATTTTCCTGCATATCCTTTCTCTAGTTTCTCGCAGTCCATTGCTTTATGGCCAAAGTTATGACAAGAAAAACAATATCCATTGGAGGTGTTTCCATTCTTGAATTTATTTTGGCTTGAGAGATATGTCTTTTGATTTTCTTCTTCCTTTTTACTTCTATAGCTTCCTTCTTTAACAAAGTTCATGACTTGTAATTGCACCTTTTCCTTTTGAGAAGGATGATCCTTTCTCATGTTTGTAAATGGTGCTCCATTTGTCATTTTCTTCCTTTTTATTATATCGAAGACCAGTTTTGTCATCAACTGATCTTTGACTGTTCCAGATATTATTCTAGGGTATCTGAGCTATTCTAGAATTTGATATATTTATTTGTCTTTTCATCCATATTTTTGAGATTGACTATTTCCAATTTCAACATGTGACATGTCTCTTCCTTTTTAGTTAATTGAATCTTCAGGGCTTCTTCCACTTTCCTAGCATGTTCAAGTTGAGTCTTTAGATTGATGACTATTTCTTCTGTCTCATCCAAGAGTTCTTTGCATTTAATATTTTTGTCATATGTCTTCAATTCTTCCATATCTTTTGTTAGATCAAAAACTTTAGTTTTCAATATTTTGATTTCTTCCTCCTTTTCTAGCTGGATCCTTTTGATGTTGATGGCTTCTAATTCCAACATTTGGCATGATTCTTCCTTTTTAGTTAAGTGGATCTTCTGGGCTTCTTCCTTTTTCTTAGATTCTTCAATTTGAGTCATTAGATCTGCACTAGTACTTTCATTTATCTTTTTGAAGTTGATGGTTTCCAATTCCAACACGTGGTAAGAATTTTCTTTCCTAGTTAACTGGATCGTCAAGACTTCTTCACTTTCTTTATTTTCCTCAAGTTGAGTCTTTAGACTGTTAACCAATTCTTTTAGTACTTCTTTTCTTTTATTTTCATGTGTCTTTAATTCTTCCATCTCTTCTGTTAGATTAACAACTTCGGTTTTCAATCTTTTGATCTCTTCTACTTTGTTTTCTAGCTGAATATTTTTCTCATGATCTCCATGGTTAGATTGATCTAATTGTTGTAGTAGAAACATATCTTTCTATTCAAGTTTCTCCAACTCTTCTAGAGTGCACATAGTTGTGTACTCAAGATTGTCAAGAGCCTCCACAGGAACTTTAATATGTATATAATTTCCTGGTTCCACACGAATCTCTTCTATTGCAACTGCAACATCAGTCTTAAGATTATGTAATTTTTCTTTAGTGATTACCGAGGTATTCCTCAATTCCTTGATGAGGTTGTCTTCTTCATTGCTGACTGAGATTTGCATCAAATCTCACGTTTCATTCTGATTAAAAATCTCTTTCTTTGTATTATGTTCTTCAATCTGATTGGAATTCTCCTTTTCTTTATCTTGTTCCTTATTTGGATAAGAATTATCTTCTTCTGAGTTTTGTTGTTTATTCTAACATGAATCCTCTTTATCTAAGTCTTGTTCCCTACTTTGATATGATTTCTCTTCTTCTTGTGCTTCATTCTGATAACAAATTTCTAGGTGGAGCCATAATTATTTAGCATATTTGTAGTGTCTCATCTTTTCTTTGACTTGGTCGGACAATCCATCCCGGATTGCTTTTAAGGCTAATGAATTGTTTCTCCTTGCTTCCTTTGCAATTTTGTTTTTCTCTTCGAACTAGTTAAGTTCTAGGGCTTACTTACTAAAGAATCTCAAACTCTAAATCCTCTTGACTTCATAGATGTTTTCATATTTTCCCTTCATGATGAATAATCTGTTCCATCAAATAAGGGATCTTCATTTGTAGAGATACTAATTTGTCCATCCATTTCTCCAGAATCTACCTTACAGTGTTTAAACTATGCTAAAGGCACCCACTCTGATACCAATTGTTGAAATTTACACTTGACACTGAGAGGGGGGGGGGTGAATCAGTGTCACAAAAATTTGGACAATTTTCCACTTTTAATAAATTAATTTAACACCATATATTTATTTCAATTTCTCAAGCAATATATAAAAGAATAAATATTTTATTTATTTATTTAACTTGAATGAATACATAAGACCGATCTTCATCTTCAAACAATTATGAGAGACCCAACTCTCTGTTACAAGACCCAGCTTGTCGTTCTTATATCCAATTGAGAAATGAGGAATCCAACCCACATAACAAGTCCCAACTTGTTGATCTCAGATCCAACTGAGATGTGAGGAATCAAATCCTCATACAAGACCCATCTTGAAAATAGGCACCAACCTGATAGAATGAACCTTCATTCAATCCATTATATATAAATATATATACTTCAACAAATTCAACTACATCTTTTGTTCACCATACTTCTTTGTTTATATAGTCTCCCAACTAGTGTGAAATATGAAGCATTATGTCCCTTTGTTTGAACCATCACACCTCTTCATTTAACTAACTAATCTTGTTTTGGAACTTTGTCCTTATGATTTGATCACATACATGGATCGACTCATTGTATCGTTCTCATGCTTCTGCTGCGTTCTCGGTTCACCAACAAATCATATTTGATCTTTTACCAATTCTTTGTTTTGTTCTAGTGTTAACTCTTTGTCGAATGAAATCTATACGAGGCACTTCCTTCAAACCATTTACATATGACCATTTGCGCAAAACCATGGGATTATTAATTTAAGCGATGTATCTAGCGCCTCACGACTTATGTGTTCGTAACTTGTGACCGAGGGATGGAACCCGGTCCTCCGAACTTCCAACCTTTGCAATCATTCAACCTTCCAGAATGCATTTTGCCGAAGTGCGTATATTATATTGTACAATCGTGTTTTATTTACATGATGAATGGTTCTTGTTCATTTCAGAACTTTGGCATTTCAAGGCTTTGACCTTTGCAGTCTTCCAACTCCTCCAAAGAAAATACCACGTAATTATATATTATCTATTTACTCATAGATTAGACGGTTCTGTCTTAATATGTGGTTGAGTGGATGGTCCGCACAACCTCAACAAGATGTTTTGTTAATTCCCTTCTCATTGTGTGATTTTTAGGATCTCGACCATGAATCTTCCTTCTCGATGGACGGTCAGATCTTACTTCAGAGCTTCGGCTCTCCGAGACTCTGGGTTACTAGAACTCTGAGGTAGTTCAATCCCTCTAGAGTGATAACCTACCAAATAAGTCATAAAGTGGTGGTGACTGCTTTCTGTCGGTTAACACCTCTTCTTATGCTATCCTTCCACTATGCTTGATCAATGGTTGAGAACGATCTCAAAGTAGATCAACGGTTAGTGTTACTTCATGATTTACACTTACTCTATCCTTCCATTGTACTTGATCAACGACCGAGAATGCTCCTGAATTAGATCAACGATTAACGTTACTTCATGATTTACGCTTACTCTATCCTTCCACTGTACTTGATCAATGGTCGAGAATGCTCCCGAATTAGATCAATGATTAGCGTTAACTTTAGCCTTCGACGCTTTGGGCAATTGCTGGTGGTAGAAACTGGTTTCCCCCGAAGGACATACTCCCGGAGTGACGTAACTTGCTGAAGTCAATCCTGACTTAGCACTAGTTGAGTGGCTACCACGTGTCACTTAGATTCATGACATTCGTATACATAAAGTTCCAACTAGACCTCGACACTTGTCACCATCTGATTGTGCAACGTGTCCTTGCTGACATGGTATTGCTAACGTGGATCTCTTGATGTGTCACATGTCCTCCTCCTGGATCTAACAGTCATAGGTTCATCTAAAGTTTCTTGTTGATCTGATGGTTGTCGTTGCTTCATGAATATGTCACTTTTGAGACTTCAATATAATACTCCCGAATTGGCAAAGTGCCGAATAGATCTATCACCATAGATCTTTCATGTCTTGATCCTATGGCCTTTGTTTATTCTGGAACTTTGAGGTTCGAGAGTTCTTGGCTCATCTGAGTTGTTTATCACTGGAGTAGGTTAAGGCCAAAGTTGACCATGCTCTCACAGTTGTTACTCCAGATCAATGGTTGATTGGATTTCCTGATCCGACGATCGACGGGGGTTCATGACTCTGGGGCTTTGGACTTTATATTATTTTCTTTTTCCCATGTGATCGAGGGCTATGACCTCATTCCAATATTTTGGTCACTAACCTCTCATCAAGTATCGACGTTCATGCTTAAACCGACATGGAGATCTACGATCAAGGATGATTGCAGAGTCCCAACTAACACGAACTTTAAAACCATCGTCGAGTTCCACAATGGAAGATGCACGTTGGTGGATGGACCAATGTGAGCCGTTGACTTGTTGACGAGTGACGATTGATGATCGTTGTGGATTGCGGAACCAAAATCTATGCGGACGTTAAATCATCCTTTGAATCCCGCAATGGCTCCCTGTCGTCGATCTGCCTTCACTGAGATCTGACGGTCATGACTTAATTAGATGTTGATCTGATGGTCTTCCTCTGCAACTCCCAGATCTAGTGAGTGCTATGGCTTTTTGCTGAATCCATCCTTCGATGATCATGATCTATTATTTTGTTAGATCGATGGCTCCTGTAAAAATTCTCTTTATGAAACTCGATCTCATGCGCGATTTCAAAAGCGCTATCTCTTTCGAGCTTTGGAAAATGTACTTGTAACAAAGATTACAGATCCTTGACAGTGATCAAAGATTACATTGATGACATTTACCAGACGATTTTTCTCCCAAAATTTTATCCTTTCTGCTTTGTTTCATTCTCTTTCCATCAATGACCCTTCATTACACATGAACAAACCTTATTGGCCATCCTGACATTAATGCCAACTGTATAACTTTATTCATGACTAATTCATGTTTCCATCAATGAAAACACACAATCAATAATGCCAACAAATTAAAGGTTAGAAATTCACTTTGTTTGTTATTCTACATCCCTTTGTTTATACTTGGGAAATTGTAACCACCCCTACCTTTGTCCTTCATCAATAGAAAAATATCCAAAAAAGGTGCTAGAAGGACTAGAGCCTAAATATAGCTAGGTATGGGAAGGATGTGATGGAGAAGAACTATTGCAACATGTACAAGCCACCCCTATTTAAGCAAGGAACATTATGATTGAGAATATTTGTCTGAGTGTACATGCCATTTGGTTACAATGAGAATCTATGTTTGAGTGTACATGCCCACAAGAGGAAAGGTAAAAAATGGTAAACTTAAAGCTGATTGTTTTTTTAATTAAAGTCAAGGCCCATCCATGTTATGTATATATCTAGTATTGATGTCGTCTATGCAGTGAAATTGAACAAGGCCGCTGCCAGGTCATGGAAATCAAGGCACATGAGCAATATGGATGGAAATTACTAAAGAATATGGATGGCCACAAAGCAAGAAAAAATATAGTCTATATTATATAAAGACTAGATGTAACCACCCTTGCATGCTTTCAAATCGTCAAAATGGTGAGTAAGCCTTAGTGATTTAAATCTACAAATTACTTGATTTACTATGGACTATATTTCTAGGTTATATATAATATCATAAAAATTTGTGTTTTGAATTATAATGAGCTCCTCACCTTTTCACTTGTTGAAGGTTTTCCTTGTCATGTCACTTAGTCTAGGATTTCTAGGAGCATATTACAATTTTTAAGATTATGTTATCTCTTGAAGAACTTCACACAGGGGATTTTCACTAACATATTAGCAGAGTTCATAAGGTGGTAGAAAAATTTCATCGTGGCAGGTGCAGTGAAGGTAGGGTAAATTTCTACATTAATTTGTGGGAAGAGTAGTAAAGGACATGTATAGAAAAGGTGGGTCATGGCAAGAGCAACAAAGGGCATGCATAATCCTAGGTAAGCCACTAGCATGTCGAAGGATGAGCTTAAAGTGAACTTTAATATAGCTCCAAATATGAGAGTGAAGCACAAACATTTAATGTTAACTTGAAGCTAAACATTAATCCACCTCATCACAATATGTAGTATGAATGTATACCTCGTTTTGTATGGTCAAAACCAAATATTTTCCTAAAACTGGCCCTTGCCTCAAAATGAGGACAAATAAGAGGACAAACCATTGTGATTGTTGAAAATAAAACATTTGGAAAATGAGCGGATGAAAACTTAGGTTAAATACTTTCATTTGCATGAA
>ML779999.1:334549-349885 GCA_009831015.1 Picea engelmannii
ACCTGTGCATTGTGTTAAAATATTTTCTAATGTCAACGAAAAAACATAGGAGATTGGTGTTATTATTGCAACACTCCTCTGTAATGATCCTAAGTGTAATAAGGTGGTCCATAGTTGAATGATATCTCCTAAATCTGGCTTGGACTTTATCTCTTTTTCCATGAATTTCTATCCATGCAATGATCTTCTTTTCCAAAATAATTCCATATAACTTGGCTAAAATGGGGCCAATCATAATGGTCATATAGTTAAAGCAATTGATTTTATCCCCACTTTTAAAAATAGGTATAATGAGGCTTTGATTCTAGGGTTTAGTGAAGCTCTACTCACTTCTAAATTGAAGAACTTGTGTATGTGAGGGATGAGGATAGAACCTCCATTTTTTAATATTTCATCTTGGTGGCCTTTGATGTCCCTAGATTTCCATTTTGCAAGTCGTTTAACCCAAAATTCTATGTCTTCTATAGAAAAGACTTCTTCCTTTATAGAAAATTTTGGAATGTTGTCCATGACATTAGGGCATTCATAAAGATTTTTAGGAATTCTAGTCTCTGAAGGGAATTGTATTGTTTTCTTCAATTGTACAAGTTATAATTTACCTCTATAAGTTCTTAGGATCTAGCTTAGATAGGTGCACAATCTTCTCTTGCTTTATATTTATATAGTAGATTTGTTTCCTTTTATTTAAGGCTTTTTATCTATTTATCTTATCAAATTTTAAGGAATCATTAGAAGCATCCCTAATGGACTTTTTTTTAGAAATTTTAGATTCATTATCATACCAAGGGTTGACCATTATATTTTTCTTTTTACATAACACATCGATAATGAACTCATTAATGGAATTAGAGAGGGTTTTCATAAAATGATGATAGAGGTCTTTAATATTGTTCTTTTTCAAGATAAAAATAAATTTATATTTCCAAAAAAAAAACATATTTTCATCCTCACAAGGACTGTTCTGTGTTCATCATACTGATCAATACAGAAAAAAACATACTGCTCATCCTCTTGTTATACTATTTCTCACTTATTATCCTTCATTAACATTCTCATCTTAACCTTATTAATCTATACTCACTGCTTACAATGTCCATACCTTCTCAATACTGAGACATATCAAAAAAATATTTTACATTTCTTTATTAAAAAAGGAGGGATAGAGAAGGAAGGACAACTCCTCATAGATTTGACCCTCAAAATATTCTTGAGATATAAAAGCACCTTCATCTAGAGCTAAGGATTTGTTAGAGATCTCATGTGCCAAAGTATTGAGATTCTTATAGATGTGAGAGAAGGAATACCACTCGATATATGATATAAAGGATTGGATATGAGCCAAAAATGGCTGAAGACTCACCACCTATAGCTACACCAGACCATTTACCTAGTCGATTTCCACTCTAGAGTCGCCCAACACTTGAACTTTCCGCAGATTTAACATATTTACCAAAAATAATAGAGCCCACATAGTGGAGATTTCTTCTTTCATATTAGTGTCTTTGTCAAAAGCATATCTAACCTTGAAAAGGTGAGATATTGAAATATACAAGACAACCCTGACCCCACATCGTGGAGGGTGCCCCTGATTGGCCCCATTGAAATATCCCCATGGAAAACCTTCGATTAAAGGAGGGATTATGGGCTTCCTCTGCTTAGGAATTTTATGTTTATATTTGAACGAATTGGATAACATTGAAACCAGACTCGACACTACCTCAGGAGGTATGAAATTTTCCTAGAAAATGCACAAATTACGTGACCACCATATGAAATAAAAATAGAATAAGGGAAAATATCCTAGATTCCTGACTACTTGATCACCCTTCCAACTATTGAGACAATCCACTAGTTCCCCATTAATATCATGAAAGTTAATTTTAAACAATGTTCTAAACCTGTTGGGCATATGAATAATTAACAAACAAATGATGAATCAATTTCGACTCAACCTTGCACAAAGACCATATATTTAGGCATATCCGACCTCTTCTAATCCAATTTTCCCACATTAAGAATTTTTTCTCAAGTGCGAGCCATATAAAAACCTTCACCTTAAGAGGCGCGTGCAATCTCCATACAAAAAACCACCACCACTTCCTGTCACCCAAGAAAGTAGCTTCTACAATGGTAGGGTAACCCAACTTGACTGTATAATTTCCTAACTTTTCATTCTTCGACCATCATAATGAATCCTCCTCATCCTCCTACAACCTAATGAAGTTTGAACTCAAAATTCTAGTATATTTTGCCCAATCCACCGTCAATTCACCTTCAAGCTCCAAATCATTAGCCAACTACCATTCACTACGCCTAGTTAGATTGAAACCCCTGGCTCTAGCTTCCCATAAAGTAAAAATACCATGATCATGGAGCATGGACACCAGTTCATCAGCAATTTTAAAACCATCAGACGAATTCACCTTAGGGTCCTCAAATATTCTTATGCTCTTGCCATTTCTAATGCACCACACTGTCCAATCCATGACTAAAGGAAAAGCATCGATCATCACTTTACAAATGGTTTAACTATTTTCCCTTGGATTCCTTGTCATTCTAAAGCAATCAATGAAGGAATTTCTTGATAAATACTTGGATAAACTTACTCTACCCCACAACCTCTTATTGTGAATAAACCTCCACAAGCTCTTCGTTGTTAATGCCCTGCAAAACTAGTAAACATTTTTTATTTCCCAACTGCCTAATTCCCTTGGAATTACTAATCGTGGCATCTAGTTGACCAATGGGATACCATCAAATTCCTTATAGCTCGATCAAAGGAACTAACAACACACTTTTCTGATCTTAGTTAAAATTCCTTTAGGAATTTTAGCTATGGAAGCCTAATATACTAGGATGCTACTAAGAACCAACTGTAGGAAAACTAGCCGACCTCCTCTTGATAACCAACTATGAGCCCAAGTTGGTATTCTTGCTTGGATTTTTTTGACTAGCCACAACTAGTTCTCAAAAGAATACACGTTTAGTTTTATCTCAAAACCAAGGTATTTGATCCCATCATTAATGCTTTTCCAAGCATAGGGAATAATAACATCCAACTGATCTAGGGCATCTTCCTAGATCTCACTAACTAACATATTGGAATTATCCAAATTGATATGCATTCCTATAGCTGTACAAAATAATTCCATAATTTATTTAAGAGATTGACATTCCCTCACCATCTTTTCACCAAAAAGGAGCACATCGTCAATGAAAAGTAGATGTGAGAATTTCAAACATTAATATCTTTGTTCCTTTAAGAAGGCCATTCCTCCTTTCATTTTTAATTAACTTGATGATCCCCTCAGCCATAATGAGAAAAAGGAAGGGATACAGTGGGTACTCCTTGTGGAGGTCTCTTGAAGAATGAAATAAAGAAGATGGGGAACCATTTATGAGGACAACAAAGGAGGTTGATTCAATACACCCCATTATCCAATGGACTGTGACTCGATTCATCCCCATTTGGATGAAAGCAAGCCTGATAAAACCCAACTAACCTTGTCATAATCTTTTAAGAGATCTAACTTCATGACAAGGGAGGGAATGTTTTGGGTTTTAATATAATGCAAAGCTTCCCGGGCTAGCGCAACAACAACATGGATTTGGCTCTTAACGAGAAGGCCAAACTATTCCTTTGAAATATTATCCCTTAAGAATGGCTTGAGTCGATTTGCAATGATCTTGGATATAATTTTGTAAATCAGATTACAACATGAGATTGGTTTGAAATCCTCGAATGTTGTAGAGACTTTCTCCTTTGGAATTAAGGCAAGAAAATTCACATTAAAATAGCCCAATTTTTTTCTTGATGTCTAGGCTTCTTGTGCAACATTTAAAAGGTCAAATTTAAGCAAGTTGTAGAACCCAAGGAAAAATTCAACTATAAGGCCATCAAGGATGGGGCTCTTAATTTTTTGAAAGGATGACAAGGTTGAAACAATTCCCCCCTCTGAAATCTTTGCTTGGATTGACTCATTCATGTCCTCAGAAAAGGACTTCAGTAAACGATATATGGCCTTTAGTATTTCTGATATAGGGAAACCAACTGGTTCCTTAAAGAGAATAGAAAAATAACCTTTCCCCACCTCATTTATTTCTTCGAAAGAGGAAACCATCCACTTGTTTTGATATTTTATTTCCTAGATAAATTTTTAATTCTTTCGATAACTAGCAAACTTGTGAAAAAAATTGGTGTTACTGTTGTCCTCCTTCAACCAGATCACTCTACTCTTAAGGAAACATTTTTCTTATTCAGAATCCAATAAATCCCATTTCTTTTTCAATAATTCACAAGAAAAAATTCATCATCCCCAGAAAGAGAACCCGCCTACCTTTCTACCAACAATGATCCAACCTTTGATTCCACTTCCCGAATGAGGGATTGAGCTTTGGCCCAAGACTTGGGGAATTTTTTAATTTTAAAAAGGTTATCTGCAAATTGTTTCATAAAAGAGTGCCCATCATCCTCTACCAGAGGAGACCATGTGGACCCAACCAACCTTTTGTAATCCTCCTCCATGAGCCAGGCTTGGTTAAATTTCAGCGAATGACTTAGATCCTTTTTTTACTATCTTTAACAAAATGGGCATGTTATTATAACCCCCCCCCCCACCACCCACGATTTAAAGGAGCTATGGTTATCAGTCAAATCTTCTGAAATAAGAAATCTATCTAGTGTTTTAGTGACTAGATTTCCTCCCTTTCTTCCATTTCTCCATGTTTGAGACAATTTAGGAGGCTCCATATTAATCAAATGATTTTATTGTAACCAATGAGAAAAAAAAATTTCTTTTGGGTATTTGCAAGGATGGGATCCTCAAACCTCCCATAGTGAGAGGGTGAAATTAAGATCCCCTCTTAAAATGATATTGGAGGAAGTCAACAAACTAGACCCACTCAACCCTTCCCAAAAATGGCACTTGTCTGCATACAACCCATAAACATTGATCATTCAAAATGTGGTATTTAAAAAATGGTCCTCCATATCCACTACAATTCCAGACAAAATATGAGTAGAGGATAGAACTTTGAATCAAGGGCTCCAAGTAGAGACTAAGACCACATAGAGACCCACATAATCAACAATGCTAAAAAACCGATATTTTAACCAAGCACAAAAGGAATCGAAAGCCTTGACATTGTCACACATAATTTATTGAATCATGATGTAGTCAGGCACATTATCCTGCACTAACCTTTTGAGGGAAATAAATTTAAAGGTGCCCCTACCCCACGAGCATTGAAGGAAAGAACAATCATTTTACACCCTTGGCCTGAGCTTTCCCTGCTCTAAGGGACCAAACAATATGGTTTTTTTTCCACACCATATATTCTTCTTAGCTTGAATTTGGGCTAAAAAGAAATGGGATTTTCTTCCCACTTGACCACCTGTAACCTTATCTAATGCCAGACCCCCTTGAATAAACGACCTTAGGAGCTAGTTTAACCTTCGAGTGTAAAAGATAATCAGATTTAAAGTAATTATTGGAACTAAAATTAGAAGATAAATATTTAGAAGGGAAAAATGGAACATGGATATTGCCAGCCTTAGGGGGAGGCTCACGACCAGGGAAGGGAGAGGAGAACACAAGCTCCTAGATGGGACTATAAGCACCCACTGAAGGAGGATCTTCCACCAGTCCTGGGAGACTAACATAATATGATGAAATGAACTTAGTGACATAGACATTCAGAACAAGACTCAAGCCAATGGGGGGCCCATGAAAACCTCTTGAAAATGAGATAAAATTGAAGCACCATGGATTTTATTCTTACCTGAAATCACATAGAGAGAAGCCTTTGGGGAGAGGACACCTGAAGACTCATGTTGTTTTACCTTGGGGTCACTATTTTCCTCCGCTTGCTTGTCCACCACCTTTTCACATCCACCAACCTCAACCACCACTTTCTGGTTCCAAGATTTTTTAAAAGGAGGAAAATATGATGGGTGATGCCAACATTGCACCTACAAGTGCCCTACCTCATAACAACTGAACCACCGGAAGGGAACATGCCAGTAATCAATCCTTTGAACCAAAGAGAAACTTCTCCACACAAGTTAAATTTTGTCGAGCAAACCCTCCTTCAGATCCATAGTACCCAAGCCCAACACCTATCTATCTTCGATTCCCATCCTGGTTCACAACTGGGAAACTTGCCAATTTTGTTCCCAATAGATATCAACACTGCTTCTTTCCAGAAATCCAAAGGAAGGTTTGGGAGAATTTCCCAAAATTTTCAAGGCGAGAGAGCATCATGACTTGGGACAAAATTTATGGCTCATTCCTTTAACATTAAATTGGATGGCCCTCATCCCCACACCCAACTGAAAATTTCCACCAGGTCCTCCTTTGAATGAATTTTGAAGAATATCCAACCGTACTCTAGAGTATGAAAATCAGGGCGATACCCCAAAAATCTCGTCCAGTTAATGTCAAGCCAAACTTTCAATGAATATGTGGACACGGTTTTCCCACAAAATCGACTGATTTTTTTCTTCTAGCAGGGACAAAATTTCCCCAATCTTCACATCTACTCTTACCACCATTCTTCTCCACTCCTTCTTCACCTTCCAACACTTGGGTTTCTTTGTTTCTTGTGGAGGATAGTTCCCCTCCGACTTCTCACATCTAGGCTTAGAATTGACACCATCCCATGATGCACCAATATTGGCACAGGGGCAGACCCATGGTTCAATGCTTCAACAAAGCACCAACAAAACCCTAACTACTAGCCCTTTCGGCAACACCCGCGAAGCAGATGAAGTCTCACCTGAGGTAGAGGCAGGGGGGGTTGTAGGACTCAAGTGTCTACAACCAAGCTGGGCCACAGATCTGTGATTACAACACTTAACATGACACTTAAACAACAATATGCACTAGTTCTTGAATCTCATTCACATCGTAGATCAAACCCTTAATAGATATCAATGGAGTAACAATAAAGATCAAGTACTTTCCATCACTTAGCACATAGCATTAAATCATATCTATCATTCATTTACCATCAATATAGCACTAAGAATCCATACATCCATCCAACATATATAAAGATCAATACACTAATAAATAAACAACATAAACAACATCAACAACATCGCACAAAGCACATCAACACAGGATATATGTGGTTCACCCCAGTGTGGGGCTACATCCACTAACTTATTATTCTTCTTTATTAGTCTTAAAAATTCTTACATTCGTCTGCTCCTGTGCACAAAGCCACAGAGCCAAACTTCGCAGAGGACAGGAGATCTGCGCGCAACTCGCCAGATCCTCCTTCCCAAACTTAGGTCAAGGCACAAAGCCAACTCTTTAATAGCACAGAGCCTTACATACAACGTCTGTGCACAAATAAATGTACAAAACACTTGCACTTAGCTGTGCAAGCCCTTAACACATTCTTGCACAAAGCCAACCAAATCTGCTTCTTACATCGCTTAGCTACTTATTTATATCATTACAAAAAGGCATAATCATGGGTAAACCCATGGGCCGACATCCATTAACCCATTACATAAACCATATAACCCTTTGCTGGGTCCACAAGCCCGCAAAATGAGTGAGATCCTGTGATCTTCGCTTCGCCTGGGCGCTCCATCTTTGACCAGCTTGTCGAAGTCCCAAAAGTAGTCAAACATGACCAATGTTTCTTCAAAACTTGGTTAAGGGCCAAAAAGACCCTAAAAATCACCTGTGACGCATATCGAATCACTCAGATATGGGAAATACTACTTCAAAGGCCTCAAGCTTAGCTTGAGCTTCCTTGACTTGCTGCTTCACTAGATCCTCCTGCTCAATGAACTCCTGAATCACTTGCTCAATAATAGGCCCTTCCAGGTGCTGTTCCACTGTCCTGACTAGTTGGTCTAGTTGCGAGCCTTGTCCTTCCACCTCTTCAAAAATCGTGTAGGATTCATCCTACACCGACTGTAGTCTCTATGTCACTTCCATGACTTTTCTCTGGATAGCAATAATTTGCTGCTAGACTGCATGCTGCTCTTGCGATCGCTTCATCTTCTCGACGACAATAAGAAACTTCATCTGTGCTTGCACGATGGATGCCTTTTGCTTTGCCTCCCGGAGCTGTGCTTCCAGTTTCCTCATCTCCAGATCTTTTGCAAGGCGCCCATAGGTCTATGCACTTTGGTCACTCAATTGCTTATTTCTACTATGTTCCTGGCAGCTTCCTCCCTTTGGTCGCGCACTTCTTGTGGAGTGCTCAACATTGCTTGGAGCTCTAACTCCATTACTCTCTCTTGAAGCTATTGAATGGATTCATCAAGCTTCCCTACTTGAATTTCAGATGACTCTTCTTCCACCTATGCCAAGCTTGACACAAAGTGAAATTCTTTAGTCACTTCCTCTTTGATCGCAATCTGCTCTGTGAGAAGCTGGTCTTTTTCTTCCTGTATCTTCGCATTGTTTTGCTTGAACTTCGCTCGAATTTCATCTTTCTCCTTCTGCGTAGCTCGAATCTCTAAGACCTCCTCCTTTTCTTGCTTCAAGGCTTCTGTAGCCTGCTCCTTTTCTTCTTGGACTCGATGAAGTCGAGCCTCTGTTGTATATGCTAGCCTTCGTAATTGGGTGGGCTCATCCCCCAATTCTACAATTTTCGACGTCGAAGGTGTAGTAGGTACTGCGCGGCTTGAATAGATGGTTTGATGTATGTCTTTGAGCTCCTTCTTTATTCCTTCATATAGTGTTTCTTGCTTCTCTCCATGTCTCTGCAAGATATCCTCTGAAGCATCTTCCACGGCTATGATGATGATATCGACATCGTCCATTGTGAGCACATTCTTCAACTGAGGTTTATTGGCTTGGGTATTCTTTCTTGTTGAGGGTTTATGTGGAGAAACCTTCCTTTTCTTTGATTTCTCGGCCTCTTTAAGGGAATCCTTTGGCGGTGTAACTTCACCTTTTTATTTCTTGTGTCCTTCTTCCCCTCCTTCTTATTGGTTCACTTCATCTCCTCCTCCTCCTGTGGGTGAATCAGGCCTACTTTCCTCCGATGTGCTGTCCTCCTCATCACTTTCTATGTTCTGGACTTCCTCCTTTTTCTTTTGTCCATCATGTTCAACTCGGGTAACCAAGGGACTTCCGATGATGTCGGGGTCAAAGAGTTCTGCATATTTCATTGGTAAAAATAATTCTGCTGGCCATTCTTTGGTTATCTCCTCCATATCTTCGTTAGTCATCTTATAATAAGACTACAAATCCTACTTACTTTCATCCCTGCCCGCAGTGATGTAGATAAAGTGCCGATCTACACGAAACTTTGCTAGCAGCTTGTACTGATGCAAAGTGTTGGGTGTTATTTGGGGGAACGCTTCAATAGCACGCTTTAGCTGTAGGTAGTAAGCATGGAAGAAAAAATTCGACTACCATTGCTTCAATATATCATTCATGTACCACAAGGTGGAGAACCTCGTGGCCAATGGCTCTAATGGCTCAACTTCTAGGAAGGCTGCTTCTTCCAACATTTTCCAAGCGACAAATGCGATTAAAATCAATAACCAACTGAAATGAAACTCGTATCCCTAGTCCTGTGCTTTGTGACAGTCCTTCTCCAACTTGTTGATGAGGTAACTCACCCAGTTCATTTGCATTCCTTCTATGAAATTTCCTGCGAGGTTGACTACAAATCCAGTGACTTACGTTGGATGGTTCTTTCTGACGAGCTTTCCCGCTATAAGATGACAAGCTAGGCATACTGTACCATCCTGGATGGAGGCTACCTTGTAGCCTTGCTTTCCCTTCTCTACATCACCATAGTCTTCCTTTATGCACAATGCCATGGAGCGATCTAAAGTCTTCCCTGGGTAGAACTGCTGAGGGTCTGGTCCCTACATGCTCAGTCCTGTGATGAGATGGATCAATGTCGTATCCACAGTCACGTTCTTGTCAAGCCACATATACCCTCCATGGTATCACGACAGGAGGATTTTAACTCAAGCGTTAACCTCCTGATGTCGATCGAAGTGGGGGATCTTCATTACATTCAAGATTGTCGATTGCACGAGCTCCTTTATCCACGGATGGGAGACTATTCACGGCTTCTTCCCGATCGTCTTCATCAAATACCGATGCAACACGAGCATCGCTTAGTTCTTAAGGTCTCCGAGGTTGAAGTTGTTGCTCTTTAGAGTTGGAATATGTCCTAATTGGGGTCCAACTGCGCGTATCCCCTTCGAGAGGTACATAGTGATCAACGTGTACTTGAAATCCCATGGGATGCTATCGCGGTTTACCGCACTAGCCAAAGGTGGGATGTAGTCTGGCAAGATCGACGAGATATGCTTCGCATTAGCTAGATCATTGTGGTGTTTGCTTCACTTTTTAGTAGCGGGTCGGCTAGACTGACGTCCAGTCAAGGGGGATGCTTGCAATCCACCAGTCGATGATGCCTGTATTCCTATAGACATGACTCTCTTAGCCATGATGTCTACAAGAAAATCCTCCACAGACTTATCTACTATGCTACGTTCGCTCGACATGCACACTCGTAATCAAATAACTCAGGTTGGCAAATAAACAAGTGAGGTAATCAGAGGGATGGCGAGGTCTAGAAAGCACAACGCGATGCAATGGGTTCTCTGTTAGCTCAGATAATCACAGTTTGCAAAAAGTGGTCTTAACGCAGCATCCGATGGCTTAAATAAGCAAGTGTCGTAACAGATTCCTCCAACGGACATGAATTCCTCAATCAATACGAATCCGTCTGTTATGGCGTGGTCCCAATGGTCTTTCCGTCAATAACCGTGTTTCTAGCCGTTCTAGAGCGTCATTCTAATGGTTGGGGCGCCTCCAATGGTCATATAGCATCGCCATGGCTAAGTCCTATTCTGTGTGGTTTTGCTATTTCGGCGAGGTTCAAGTTCTTCAAGCCTACCTCCTACGAAATCTTTTCTGGAATTTCCCGTAGTTTTTATAACTTGGATTTCTTCTTGAGCTTACTGGCCTTCTTTCCTGTCATCTGAGTCTCTGGATTTCTCTTTCCATTCTTATTCGTATCTTCTCCTAGTAAAGTGACTTTGCACTGCTGATGTGATCTTATAGATTCTATAGTGAATGTTCCTTCTTTTGCTATTTCTGGGGTGGCTATACTTTTTTCTTGCATGTATAGGTTTTTTAAGTCTTCCCGTGTTATTTCAACTTCGACAACTAATTCTCTTTCCTTCTACTGCTTCAACTGATCCTCTTGTTCTTCTATTAGTCACACTATTTTTCTAGCTATGAAGTCCCTTAGTTCTTGCTTTTTCTTTTCTGTGGCTTCCTCCTCTGCTTTCTTCCCGATCCGATCTTTCTCAATCCAAGTATTTCCTAATAAAAGTGGAAATGGGGCGCTGTTATCAACAAATTTAATGACTTCAAATTCTTCTTCAGTTGATGTTTCGTGGCCAATCATAGGTATATTAGTAACTCTTCCACATAGGGTTATCATCTTTCCTTTAAACAAGCCTATCCTTCCCAATGAAGGTATCATAACAGGATTTCCCAAAATTTCCCAAGTGCTTTCTGGCATAATATTCACATGTGTTTCTTCATCTAATACACAGTCTATGTCGAAGTATTCAATTCTTGTGACTATGCGCTATTATTCTTTCAGGATCTCTAGTAAACTGATGTCTCTGTGATCATCCATTACTTCTTTTAACTGTTTTAACATAGTCTCTGACTATTTTTCTGTATGATTCTTTAACATATCCTTAGTCTCTTGACTTTCTTTATAGTTTTCTTGTCTCATGTTCATCTTTTCAACTTTAGCAATCATCCTTGGGCAATCCTCAACCTCATGACCAATAGCTTTACAACAAAGACAAAGAGGGCCTATACCAAGGATTCCTTAGCAAGATGTCCCAACCTTCTGTAATTATAACGCAGTGTCAATCTTCTCTTTCTTTTAAGAGATCCCCAACCTTTCCTGTATTATGCACTGGGATCACAGTGACCGACCTGCAATCTGCAAAAAATATTTCTGGGTTCCTGCATCCACTTATTAGTCCAAAAATTCTTTCTATGCATAGGAATAACATATCTTTCTCTATTTCTATCAAATTTATTTAGATCAATTATTTCTTCTAACTGTGCCCTAGTTTTCAGACTAGGATAAAATCTATCAAACATACCTAGATTCATACTTTCGAAGCAAAAATTTACACTTATCTTACCTTTACCAGAGCACAAAGCTTTAAGATCTTACCGCTTTTTTCCGGATCCAGTTTCTTTCTTAGCACAGAGCTTCGCAAGTCAAGTAGAATACTGCACACTACAACAACAAATCTACGCAAAGATCTTTCTCTTTTATTCAGTTCCCAACAATCATAGTTTCAGGTACCAACAATCACAGTTTCAGGTCCCGACAACTGAACCATTTGTTGGCAGAGGGGCAGACCCAAGGTTCAACGCACCAACAAAACCCTAACTATCGATCCTTTTGGCAACACCTGTGAAGCAGATGAAGTCTCACCTGAGGTAGAGGCAAGGGGGGTTGCAGGACTCAAGTGTCTACAACCAGGCTGGGACACATATCTGTGATTACAACACTTAACATGACACTTAAACAACATTATGCATTAGTTATTGAATATCATTCACATCGCAAATCAAACCATTAATAGAGATCAATGTAGTAACAATAAATATCAAGTACTTTCCATCACTTAACACATAGCATTAAATCAATTCTAGCATTCATTTACCATCAATATAGCACTAAGCATCCATACATCCATCCAACATATATAAAGATCAATACACTAATAGGTAAATAACATAAACAACATCAACAACATCGCACAAAGAACGTCAACACATGATATACGTGGTTCACCCCAGTGTGGGGCTACATCCACCAACTTCTTCTTCTTCTTTATTAGTCTTTAAGCTTCTTACATTCATCTGATCCTGTGCACAAAGCCATAGAGACAAACTCTGCAGAGGACAAGAGCTCTGCGCGCAGCTCACCAGATCCTCCTTCCCAAAATTAAGTCAAGGCACATAGCCAACTCCTTAATAGCACAGAGCCTTACATACAATGTTTATGCAAAAAAAAACTTACAAAACACTTGCACTTAGATCTACAAGCCCTTAACACATTCTTGCACAAATCCAACCAGATCCACTTCTTACATCGCTTAGCAACTTATTTATATCATTACAAAAAGGCCTAATCATCATGGGCCGACATCCCTTAACCCATTACATAAACCCTAGAACCCTTTGCTGGGTCCACAAGCCTGCAAAATGAGTGAGATCCTGCGATCTTTGCTCCATCTTTGACCAACATGTCGAAGTCGAAAAAGTGGTCAAACATGACTAATGTTTCCTCAAAACTTGGTCAATGGCCAACAACTAGGCACTAATCCGACTGCATGCAAAGGTAAAGAATGCTCCTTGGATATAAAACCCACTGGGACCTTGACTGAATGCGACAACACATTTGGATCATATGTTTTGGAATTGCTGATCACGATCCCTCCTCCCTGGATTGAATGTGCCCTAGACCTGGAAAGCGCTTCCAAAGGATCTTCGCACCTTGGATGATTTGACTGCCCCTGACCTCCCATGTGAGCATTTCCCCTATACTTCTATAGGCATATGAAATCTGTGTCAGGGATAAATATCTCTTCCATATGTTGAGTGCTAGTTTTGACCCTCTTTACCCACTCTAATCAAGCCCATTCACCTTCAATTTTGACCAAAAACTCTTCTTTTTTCCCATTTTCACCAGAATAATGACATAATGGGCATGATTAAGGTAGTAAGTTGTTTTTGAATGAAAAATCATGATTTTGGATTGTAAACATTGTTAAAATTCATTTATTTACCAAATTACCATAATTTTAGATATTACAAGAATTAATTCTTGTAATGCGTCCAAGCTTAGAATGGTTGCGCTCCATCAAATCTAGATCTGACACTTGGAAGCTGCCCATGGATGTCATGAGATGGTAAAATGCCCATTTTTCTACCCTCAATATGTTCACTAACTCATGGTCAATGCTTGATCAACACAACAATAAGAACAGAAAAATACACAAGCTACAGTTGGAAAACCCACGATTTTGTTCTTGGAATTTGGGGTTCAAAGATAGAGGAGATTGAACCATTTTACCACTCAGGAAATCAAGGGAATAACTCAGGAAATCACAGATCTCCTATCCCTCATGCTCAATACGAGATCTAACTATAACTTTTACAATTATCTAGAAATAGAATGTTATTCTCAACAATGCTCGATTTTGCCTATGTAATATATATAAAACCAAAGTCAGAAGATGTAAGAAGTTAGTCATGATATCAATATTACTCTTGAGAGAATTATCATTCAATATGTAACTTTTATCAAACCGCTCAATACAAAGAGGTTTGTGTTCCATTCACAGTGTTAGTGATTCTTTAGTGTTTTGAGTTTACTTGGCAACATATTCCAAGAGGGCCCCTTGGTATGTGTTGTGTATTTAATTTAAGTATTTTTCAGTAGAATTAGCTTGTTGTATAATCTCATTTATTTCTAGTAATTTCCTTTAATCATAGAAAATTTCCCGTAATTTGACAACTAAGCCTAAAATAGATATTCATAGTGAATGAATTTCAACTTCAATCACTTTTCACAAACAAGGTTCCTTACCAGCGTGGTCTAATTAATTGTTTAAAGTATTATTATCAAAAACACTCAATTCTAGTAACTGAATAAACTTCATAATTTGTTCTACCACAATTGAAATTGAATTAAAACCTATATTTGGAATACTGAACTAAGTTTGTAACAATCTAGTTTGTTCTTTCACAAGCATTTCTTTATTGCATTTGAATTGAGTCATTTAGTTTAAGATCATCCCGTTAAATCATAATTTATGGTGTCTCACTTGATTTAAACCCTATATGACAGAACAAAGTATATTTAAATAGAAGCACACAATGTATAAATCTGTAATTTCATTTCTACCAATTGAAAGTCAGTTTAAGTCATTGGTATGGAGAATAACCTTCAATGTGAATTAGCTTTGAAATTCCTTGCTTAGGTTGCAATAGATTTACCTTTTCACAAGAATCTTAAGTGATTACAAAACTAGTTCTTCACACACACAATGCCTACACAACTAGTTCTCAATTTGCCAGTTATATAAGGCGGAGTTGGAATTATGCCTGACCGACATGGGAGATTATCTCAAAATTTATCCTTCTGTTAACTCCCAAAATAGCACCATCATTTTGGTTGGGTTTTACGGTGGATAGCATGGCTATTGATAGTTTCCTCAATTCATTGTTGAGCCTTTTAGCTGCAAAATTTTAGATTTTGGTTTGACTTAAATTTGGATTGTAAAGT